>CM029614.1:13354121-13459445 GCA_017311315.1 Dendrocalamus latiflorus | reverse complement strand
CCTCCCCACGGACGGCGCCAACTGTTGTGGCTACAGACCAAACAGAGAGAGAGATGGTAGTGGAGAGTGATGACGTTGAGTGTAATGGCCTGGCCCCTCCCCACAGCTTATGCTCGTATATATATGCGTATGAGGAGTGCTTTTACAGTTATACCCTTACATCTGGTTGTTCCCTCTGGGGCAATTATGTCATTACACATGGCCTATTCTGGGCCTTATAATCTCTCACCAGGCCTGCTGGGTTTAGGTGGGGGCCATCCCTACGACAGTAACAAACTAAAATCTGACTTGATTGCATTGGATGAAAAATGTGTGAAGCTAACTAAGGACCTTCTAGAGAAGCCACTTTCTGCTTGTAATGTGATTGCTGAGAAGGGGGAGGAGCCCAAGGCTAAGGTGGAGACGCTTAGCGACATAAACCAACTGGCTAGTAGTAGGACTATCCCCTCAAAGTCGGTTGTGCGTGCACAAGCCATTCTTTCCTCTACTGTTGGTTCTTCTTCTGCTCCCTTACCTTCTGCTGTCTCTTCTTCCCCCTGCTCTTCTTGCACCTCTCTCTTTCGGGAGTGTCAGTATCTTATAAACACTCTCGAGAGATTTGTAGGAGGCAAGAAGAAACTTAATCTTATTCTAGACCAATCCAAGATTTGCATATTTAATCAGGGTCTAGGATACGATTTCTATGAGGACATGAGGAAGCATCCACCTGTCGTGC
Source organism: Dendrocalamus latiflorus (assembly GCA_017311315.1). Classification (NCBI taxonomy): domain Eukaryota; kingdom Viridiplantae; phylum Streptophyta; class Magnoliopsida; order Poales; family Poaceae; genus Dendrocalamus; species Dendrocalamus latiflorus. The sequence goes on along the minus strand of CM029614.1, from coordinate 13,458,730 downwards.
TCAGACCCATAGCACCAGGTGTGATCGAGAGCCTAGGACCGAGAAAGTCCAATTTAAGTCAGCGAGCTTTGTCCAAGGGATTTCTGATAGTAAGGTGAGTCCACCTGCAGCTTTGGCCTCTCAGAAGGCGAAGCCTCACCGTGTTACTTCTACCTCTCAGAAAGTGAAGTACCACTGCAACTTCTGTCAGAAGGATGGGCATTTGATCGATCGATGCTTCAGGCGCACCAAGACCGCGCGTAGAGACCGTGTTCATGATCTTAGGCGTATTCAGGGTCAGCCCCAGACCTTGAGTGCACCTAAGACCAACACGAGGTCTAGGCATGCTTCTGTTGATGGGTTTGGGCAGCATCGAGGACTTGGTTTTCTGAGTTTTCTAGTTTTCGTCCTCATGCTCCCTTTGGTCGTGACTTCTGCCATTCTGAGGATAGAACTCGTTTTCCCCGTCGAGATGGCTATCCGCGGCGTGATCAGCGTGTTGCTGGTGATCCGATTCGCTCTCCTGTAGCAGTCGAACCCAACAACAGCTTTCGGTCTACACGTAGACCTTCTGCTTTTTTGAGTGACAGAGAGCGTAGGGTAGATAGAGGTCAGTCGTGTTTGACTACTTCATCTGCTCAACGTGTTACTCAGTATTGGGTGCCAAAATCACTCTTGATTTACCCCAGTACTGAGACTTTACTCTCTGTTTGACTCAGGTTCGCCGTGCAGGGAAGAGAAAGGTTTGGCTCGTAGACTCCGGGTGTTCACGACACATGACCGGAGACTCCCGTTAATTTTCTTCCCTTGCCCGTGCTCCAGGTGATGAGACGATCACCTTCGGAGACGCTTTATCTGGGCGCGTCATCGCCAAAGGTACAGTGCGTGTTAATGATTCTTTCATTCTGAAAGATGTTGCCTTGGTTAGTAAGCTGCAGTATAATTTACTTTTTGTTTCTCAGCTTACCAATGACGGTTTCGAGGTGAGCTTTAAGAAAAACAATTGCAAAATTCTTGATTCTTCGGGTAGTCTGGTTTGCGGGATTTCTCGTTTTGGGAGGATCTTTCGTGCTGATTTTTCTAAGTCTGCTGGTGATCCTCTCAGGTATTTAGTTGCTTCTGAGTCCTGCGACCTTTCTTTCTGGCATAGGAGACTTGGTCATATTGGATTTGACCATTTGACCCGCGTTAGCAGCCACAACCTCATTCGTGGTTTGCCGAAACTCAAGATGGTCAAAGATCTAGTTGTGCTCCTTACCGGCACGGCAAGATGGTCGCCGCTTCCCATCCTCCGGTCACAGTCACTATGACCGATACACCAGGACAGCTGCTCCATATGGATACAGTTGGACCAGCTCGAGTGCAGTCAGCAGGAGGGAAGTGGTATGTCCTTGTCGTGGTCGATGACTTATCGAGATAGTCTTGGGTGTTTTTCTTAGCCTCAAAGGATGAGACGTTTACACATTTCTGAGGTCTTTTCAGTAGGCTTTCTGTTGAGCTCCCAGGTGCCTTACGAGCGATCCGCAGTGACAATGGCACAGAGTTCAAGAATTCCTACTTTGAGAGGTTCTGTGATGAAACGGGTGTAGAGCACCAGTTCTCTTCTCCGCACATCCCACAGCAAAATGGCGTCGTGGAGAGGAAGAACTGTACCTTGGTCGAGATGGCCAGGACGATGCTCGATGAGTACTCTACACTGCGGAAGTTTTGGGCTGAGGCTATAGCTACCGCGTGCCATGTTTCAAATCGAGTTTTTCTTCGGGCACACTTGCACCACACTTCTTATGAGTTGAGATATGGGCGAAAGCCAGTGTATCTCATTTTCGTGTGTTTGGTTGCAAGTGCTTTATTCTGAAGTCCGGGAACCTAGATAAGTTCGAGTCACGTTCTTGTGATGGGATCTTTCTAGGTTACTCAACTTCTTCGCAGGCTTATCGGGTTTGGAACTGCGAGTCTAGTAAAATGGTAGAAACCTGTGAGGTGACCTTCGGCGAGGCCAGTCCGGGGACTAGGCCCGATGTCTCAGGTTCTTTAGAGCAGTCCGAGCCCATCTTTGTGGATGATGAGGATGATGGAGATGAGGGTTGTCTACCCGATCCAGTCCCTCATCCACCCCTTGAGGTGCCTTCTTCCACCGCACCTCGAGGCGATCAGCCCTCGCCTTCTGCTTCTTCTGGAGCTAGTGGCTTTATTCCTACCTCGTCAGCTCATGAGGTAGAGGCCACTTCTTCATCTCATCCAGGACCTCCTAGACATATTCAAAAAGACCATCCTTCTGAGCAGATTATTGGAGACCTTTTTGAGCGAGTCACTCGTTCAAAATCTGGTATGTCTCATTTCTGTCTCCGTTCTGCCTTTGTTGCCACCTTTGAGCCCAAGGATGTTAGTCATGCTCTGTCTGACGAGTCTTGGGTCAATGCTATGCATGAGGAGCTAGAGAATTTTGAGAGAAACAAGGTCTGGTCGCTTGTTGAGCCCCCTCGAGGTCACAATGTCATTGGGACCAAGTGGGTGTTCAAGAACAAGCAGAGTAAGGATGTGGTTGTCATTCGGAACAAGGCTAGACTGGTAGCTCAGGGGTTCTCCCAGGTTGAGGGTCTAGATTTCGAGGAGACCTTTGCCCCTGTAGCTAGACTTGAAGCCATTAGAATCCTGCTTGCCTTTGCAGCTTCTAAGGGTTTCAAGCTTTACCAGATGGATGTCAAGAGTGCCTTCCTCAATGGCTTTATTGAGAAAGAAGTCTATGTGAGACAGCCTCCTGGTTTCGAGAACCCCAAATACCCAACCATGTCTTCAAGCTTTCCAAAGCTTTGTATGGACTTAAGCAGACCTCTAGAGCTTGGTATGAGAGGCTTAAGTCCTACTTGTTGAGTCATGGTTTTGAGATGGGTAAAGTAGACAAGACCTTGTTCATCCGCAGGCATGGCACTGATCTTCTGCTAGTCCAGATCTATATGGATGACATCATCTTTGGTGGCTCTTCACATGCTCTCGTTTCCCAGTTTTCTGATGTCATGAGCTCGGAGTTTGAGATGAGCACGATGGGTGAGTTGAGCTTCTTCCTTGGCTTCCAAATCAAGCAGACTCGGGAGGGTACCTTCTTGCATCAGGGCAAGTACACTCGAGACCTCCTGAAGCGCTTCGATATGAGTGATGGTAAGTCGGTGTCCACTCCTATGGCTACATCAGCTTCACTCGACCCAGATGAGGACGGCGAGCTAGTTGATCAGAAGGAGTATCGCAGCATGATTGGCTCCCTCTTGTACCTCACCGCCTCGAGACCGGACATACTCTTCTCCGTGTGTCTTTGTGCTCGGTTTCAGGCTTCTCCTCGCGTATTTCACCGCCAGGCGGTGAAGCGCATCCTTCGGTACCTTTGAGCTACCATTGACTATGGTATCTGGTACTCTTCCTCTTCCTGTCTTTCCTTGAGAGCCTACTCGGATGCAGACTTTGCTGGCTGTAGGTTAGATAGGAAGAGCACTTCTGGCACCTGTCAATTCATTGGCACTTCTCTCGTTTCCTGGTCTTCGAGGAAGCAGTCCGGTGTTGCACAGTCCACCGCAGAGGTCGAGTACGTTGCTGCAGCCAGTTGCTGTAGTCAGGTGCTTTGGATGGTCTCGACCCTATGGGACTTTGGGTTAGTTATCGACAGTGTTCCACTCTTTTGTGATAACACTTCTGCGATTAACATTGCTAAGAACCCGGTGCAGCATTCTCGGACCAAGCATATCGATATTCGCTATCACTTCCTTAGAGACCATGTAGAGAAGGGTGACATCGTGCTCCAGTTTGTGGAGAGTGACCACTAGTTGGCTGATATCTTCACCAAGCCTTTGGATAGCTCTAGGTTTTCAGCTCTACGGGGAGAGCTTGGGGTGGTTTGTCATTATGGACTGTTGTGAGGGGGAGCCTTGTGCTTTACTGCTTTATTATATTGATTATGCTCTTGCTCCTATCTGTTGCATTGCATTCGGGGTGCTTTGGGGTTTGTCCTTCTAGCATAGGTAAGAGTGGTTCTCTTGCCTAGCTGCTTAGACTTCTTGCTCTTATCTTGTGATTCTATGATGCTCCTTATTAACTGTTTCTCTTCTTACTAGGTTGAGCTTACTCACTGCTTGTAGGTTCTAGCGAAGGTTGGGCCACTCTCGGGTAGACAGGGTACGTGTTTGCTCCTTAGTCTGTTAGATGACCAGTTGATAGTCCTAGAGTCATATGGGGTAAATAAGAGTCACTCTGAGCTATAGTATCCTCTATATCTTATCTATGCTTTAAGAACTGCCTGTTTGGTTTTCTTTGCCAGCTTCTCGATTTTACTGCTTTGGTTCAGGGGGAGTTCATTCGGGAGCTTCTTGAGCTTAATATTGGCATAACTCAACTTGAACTAAAAGTTGCATCTCATGTTGAGGGGGAGCTGGATTTTCTTGCATTTTAGCATTTCGCATTGTAATATAATTACATTGAGCCTTGATTATTATCCTGTTATGACATGTTTACAATGCTTTACACGTTGCCATGACTTGTGCTTATTTGCTAGATTTATCATGACTTCATATGTGTAGACTAGCTTTTGCCATGATAAGTAAATTAAAATTGCTCAACTTGAATTAAAACTTGTCATGATAGCATTTGAGTCTAGTCTGTTTTTAGTTATCCTTGTATGATTCATGCCATATCAAATAGGCTGAGTTGAGTCCTAAATCTTTGTTGAGCCTTAAATTGAGCTATTTTAGTATCTTGATGCAGCATGAGTGTCGGGACCCCGGATTTTCGAACCCGGACCCTCTGTGTATTACAGCACTAGTCCCAGATCAAAGCTAGTGCACACAGTCAAACAGAATGGAAAACATCACCATCGACGATTTATTACAATAAATAAGAGTACTGACCACCTGGTCTCATTAATACAAGGGAGGTTTAAGACCTCGCACAATCAAACACAGCGGAAGCAAATAAAACTCGAGGACGACCCATCAATTCGCCACAGGCAATTGACTGGGGAAACGCGACCTAGTCCTCCGGGAAGAATCCATCACAGCCACAAGCGAAGCAGTAGTCGTAGTCACATTCTTGAGCTTCAACTTCCTCTGAGATGTTATTTTTAAGTGTAGCATGTGAGTACATAAAGTACTCCGCAAGTCTTGGGAAAAATGCATAGATGCAAGGCTTAACAAAGGAAGGCCATATGGTTCTTTTGCACAAAGCAATATTTGAAAATTCAATTACTACTAATTATTTTCGAAGGCATTATTTTAATGAAGTAAATGTTTTAACAGAATTAACTTTCTAGCGAAGGTTCCAACTACCAACACTAGCTAACCAATTACCATTGGTCAAATTTTAAACTGCGGGTTCCATCCACCCTCTCTGGCTCCATCCGCCAGGATTCCCTTCCGAGAGTTCCCTCCCCCTCGGAATACAAAACTTTTGATTTTAAAACCAAAACCAGAAATCTACCATGTGAATGCATTCCTTGCCCGCCCTTGACCGTGGGCACGGCTATTCGAATAGTTTTACACTCTGCAGAGGTTGTACAACTTTACCCACAAGAGATAAATTATCCTAAAAGTCAACACGCTTCCTTTGGCATGAGACCCAGATAAAATATCACAAAGCCTTTCACCTACTCCAGTATAGCCAGATACCACCCGCTGAGGTTTCACCGCAGAAGGGTTAAATCCGCCCAATCTGAAGCCCCCTCTTGCGCCATATGAGTACAGTAACCCTGTCCCTCACTATGAGTAACCAGTACGCCCTGGCACTCAATACACCACTGGTGATATCTAAACTACACCTTTATAGGTTAGTTAGCTAGGTCGTACCCATATAGACTTGTGGTTGTACGGTTAATGCTCAGTTTGGACAAACACAAGCGTCGGTCCTTAATTGACTAGGGTGGAACATACACTTATCAAGTTCTCGTGCTTACTGCACCAACCCAAACAGCCATCCACCCTAATCTAAACCAACTTTCACATTTTTATTTTATTTTAAAATCACAGTGACAACTCCAATTGCCACTTCACTTTCAAACACAAGGATTTAATAATAAATCATAATTTCCCATTTTCAAGATTTTCCAAAGTTATTAGATAGCATGACTAAGCATTATCCTACCATACTAACATCAACAAGTAATTATAATATTCTCATTAATGAGACAAAGGAAATTCTATGGTGACAAGGGTACATGACAATCAATTCCAATGGAGGGCATAACAAGGTTGGATTAACTACTACCTTAAGATTTGAATTATCATTTTATGTAAATAGCAATGCATAACATTTAAAATACTTTAAAACATTTCGAAAGCATAGGCTCAAGATGATCAAAGGAGACTTGCCTTCTTGCAGGGTTTCTGGGTCTTCTTGCTGCTGTGAAGAGGGATCGTCGACAACGTTGGAATCTACGCGAGGAAAGACGAAGCAACAAAACAAATAAATACCCACGAAATTCAAATAAAATCCAAAAATTCAACAGAGGCCATAATTGGGTAGATTATGATTTTAGATGAATTTAGAAATTTGAATGGCTGGAATTGGAGTTAAAATGAGAAAGTTATGCTCATTTGAAAATCTCAGATTTGAATAAATCGAGAAATTCGGAAATTTCTGACAGGTGGGGCCCACTGGAATTTTTAATTTTTAAATCTTTATTTTAATCTGAGAGATTGACAGGTGGGGCCCACTGAACAGTAACCACTGGCGGTCACTGACATGTGGGACCCCTCTGTCAGTGACCCTATCTGCTTGGTCACTGACAGGTGGGACCCACTGGGGTCTGGACCCACTTGTCAGAGGCTGACGCAGACGGGTGGGGCCCAGGCGGCAGTGGCAGCGCAGACCGGCGGCCGCTGACGGGTGGGGCCCGCTTGTCAGTCGCGAAAATTAAACGAAAAACTCAACCCAGCGCGCGGAGCCGAGGGCTCGAACGCGCACCGGGGAGTTGAGAGAGAGCGCGGCTAACCAGAGGGGAGGGGGAGGCTTTGCCTACCCATATACGGCAATAAACTCTTTTGAGTTACCTGCCGGAGGGAGGTCGGGGAAGATGGTCGGAGGCGACGGCGCCGGCGGCGAGGATGGGCCGGAGAGGTTCAGGCGGTGCGTAGATTGTAGTCGGCGTGCGAAGGGGGTTCGGTTGGAGGAGTTGGTGAGGTCCGGGGATGAACGGAGACGGCCGGCGACGAGGAGGTGGCGGAGCTGGCTCGGGTCCTCCGGCGCGACGGCGCTCCGGCGGCGGGGAGAGGCAGCCGAGGTGACGGGGAGGTTCGCCTGGGCGTGAGGAAGCTCGGGGTGGCGGCGGCGGGCTCTGGTGATGACCGAGGCGGCGAGGAAAGCTCGCCGGAGTTGGGCGGAGCTCGAGGGGAGGAGTGGCACGGTGCTGGGGCGCTACGGGGCTCGGAAGCGAGAGCGGAGGGCCGAGGGAGGTGGTGCTGGAGGAGGCGAAGCCGAAGGGGGGTTTTTATAGGGCGGAGGAGGGGACACGGGCGCGGGATTGCTCGCCGGAGATCTTGGTGGCCGACGGGGAAAGTTTGGGGGAAAAAGGAAATAGGGGACCGGGAAGGGAAGGGAGGCGCGGGCGTTAGGGATCCGGTCGTGCGGGGAGCTCGGGGATTCCAAAATCGGGGAGAGGCAGGGAAGGAAGGGCCGGATCCGGCTCGGATGTGGTCGCCGGCGCAAAGAAGGAAAGCGGGGAGAGAAGAAAAGAAAGGGGGCGATTCCGCGGGGAAGACGGATCCGACAGGCGGGGCCGGGGTGGCAGCGAGAGCGGGACGCGTGCGGCTGACAGGCGGGGTCCGCGGGTCAGCGAGGCGAGAGAAAGGTGGGAGTGGGCGGCTGGATGGGCGAGTGCGGTGGCGTGGCGCGCATCCGGGCCGGCCACGCGTCGGGCGAAGAGATGGGGAAGGCGGGGCTGGCTGGGCCGGGCCCGCTGGCAGCGAGGGAGAGGGAGGTGCGGCCTGGATCAGGCCGAGCGGCGACGTGGGCGGTCCTGGGCCGTCCACGCGTCGGCTGGAGGGAGAGGGGAGATTTTTATTTTTCAGAATTTGATTTCTAATTTCAGAAAAGGCTAGAAAATTATTTAGGCCTCAGAAAAATATGAAAATACCTCCAAAAATTCCAGAAAAATTCACAGAAGCTCCTGGACATATTTTGGACTAAATAAAATTATTTCCAACTACTGTTGATATTTAATTTTCATATTTTGAATTACTTTTTAAGCTCTAAAAATAGTTTTTAAATTCCAGAAAATCCAGAAAGGCAAAATAAAAGCCAAGTAAAATCCAATTACCTTGAAATAATTAATTTGAATTTAGATTTTTCAAAAAGCCAAATTTTGGGATGTGACAAACCTACCCCCCTTAGAAAGAATCTCGACCCCGAGATTCGGATGGACTGGGAAAAAGGTCGGGGAACTCTTCTTTTAGATCCTCTTCACGCTCCCAAGTTGCTTCCGATTCTGAATGGTTGCTCCACTGCACTTTACAGAACTTGATAACCTTGCTGCGCGTACGGCGCTCTGCTTCCTCCAATACCTTGATTGGATACTCTGGATAGGTGAGGTCCTCCTTCACGTTTATTTCATCTAGAGGCATCTGCTCTTCTGGAACTCGGAGACACTTTCTTAGCTGAGACACATGGAAGACGTCATGCACCTTTGACAGTTGAGGGGGAAGCTCCAACTGGTAAGCCACTACTCCTCGTTTTGCTACAACAGGGAAGGGTCCGATGAATCTAGGAGCAAGTTTTCCACTGACTCCAAAACGTCTCATCCCTTTGAGAGGTGACACCTTCAAATAAACATGATCCCCAGGTACGAATTCTAAGCTTCTACGACGATTGTCCGCATAGCTCTTCTGTCTGGTTTGTGCTGTTTTTAATCTGTCTTGGATTAGACGAACCTGTTCTTCTGCTTGCTTCAGCACATCTGGTCCAAACACTTGTCCTTCTCCTGTTTCCTTCCAATACAATGGAGTCCTACACTTTCTGCCGTATAGGGCTTCGAAGGGAGACATTTGCAAACTGGATTGATAACTATTGTTGTAGGAGAACTCTGCATAGGGCAAACTCTGATCCCAATTACTCTTGTTTGCCAGTACACAAGCTCTCAACATGTCTTCCAGGATTTGATTTACTCTTTCTGTTTGACCATCTGTCTGTGGATGATAAGCTGTACTGAAGTTTAAGTTTGTGCCCAACAGTTCATGTAGCTTTTGCCAAAACCTTGAGGTGAATTGGGTTCCTCGATCTGACACAATCTTCTTTGGGACTCCATGTAAACTCACAATCCTTGACATATACAATTCTGCGAGTTTATCCCCCGAGTATGTGGTCTTTACTGGGATGAAATGGGCGACTTTTGTCAGACGATCCACGATAACCCAGATTGAATCATGTCCAGATTTGGTTCTCGGTAACCCAGTTATAAAATCCATACCAATTTCTTCCCACTTCCACTCAGGGATCTGCAATGGTTGCAAAAGTCCAGCAGGTCTCTGGTGTTCAGCTTTAATCCGTTGGCATACATCACATAAAGCTACATACTCAGCAATCTCTCTTTTCATGCCTGCCCACCAATATCTTTCTCTAAGATCTTGGTACATCTTGGTACTTCCAGGATGAATTGAGTACCTGGTTTCATGAGCTTCCTTCATGATCAACTCTTTTATCTCCTTCTTTTCAGGCACCACAATTCTTTTTCCATACCAAATGGTACCTTGTTCATCCTCGGAAAATTCTAATGCTTTCCCTTTCTTCATATTATCCTTGATCTCTTGGGCATACTTGTCCTCCTTTTGAGCTGCTCTGATTTGATCCTCTAAGGTTGGTTGAATCTCCAGAGTAGCGAGAAATCCTTTTCCCACTACTTCTAGATTAAGCTGCCGAAATTCTTCTTGAAGTGCAGGCATACTGTCCTTAATCCACAACTTGGTGCAATAACTCTTTCGGCTCAAGGCATCAGCTACCACATTAGCCTTTCCGGGATGATAATGTATTCCAATATCATAATCCTTTATTAACTCAAGCCATCTCCTTTGCCTCATATTGAGATCGGGTTGAGTAAATATGTACTTCAAACTTTTGTGATCCGTGTAGATCTCACAGCGGTTGCCGATCAGATAATGCCTCCATATTTTTAGAGCATGCACTACTGCCGCAAGCTCTAAATCATGGGTTGGGTAGTTCTCTTCATGGGGCCGCAATTGCCTTGAGGCATAAGCTACTACCTTTCTTTCTTGCATCAGAACACAGCCTAATCCTTGCCTGGACGCATCACAGAAGACTTCAAAATCTTTCCTGATATCCGGAAGCGTCAACACTGGTGCGGAAGTTAACCTTTTCTTTAGCTCTTGAAAACTATCCTCACATGATTTACTCCATTCAAACTTCTTTTCCTTCTTCAGCAACTGAGTGAGAGGTCTTGCGAGCTTGGAGAAGCCTTCAATAAAGCGACGATAGTAGCCAGCCAATCCCAGAAAACTTCTGATCTCTGTTACTGACTTGGGTTGCGCCCAGTTAAGCACATCATTTACCTTTTCAGGATCTACAGACACTCCTCCTGCGGAAATCACATGACCCAGGAAGGCTACTTTCTTCAACCAAAACTCACACTTGCTAAATTTGGCATACAACCGGTGCTCTCTGAGTTTTTCCAAAACTATCCTTAGATGTTCTGCATGCTCCTCCTCATTCTTGGAATATATCAAAATGTCATCAATGAATACCACCACAAATTTATCCAAATATTCCATGAACACCTTATTCATCAGGTTCATGAAATATGCGGGGGCATTGGTTAAGCCAAAAGACATCACTGTATACTCATACAATCCATACCGAGTGGCAAAGGCTGTCTTCGGTATATCTTCTGGTCTTATCTTCAGTTGGTGATAACCCGACCGAAGGTCAATCTTGGAGAAGACACATGAACCTTTCAATTGATCAAACAGGTCATCTATCCGGGGTAGAGGATATTTGTTTTTGATCGTCACATCGTTCAGAGATCGATAGTCCACACACATGCGAAGACTACCATCTTTCTTCTTTACTAGCAGTACTGGTGCTCCCCAAGGCGACGAGCTTGGCCTTACAAATCTTTTATCCTGCAGCTCTTCAATTTGTTTCTTAACTTCCGCCAAATCATTTGCAGACATCCGATAAGGTCTCTTGGAAATTGGAGCGGTTCCAGGTACTAGGTTGATGACAAACTCTATTTCCCTGTCTGGCGGCATTCCGGGCAAATCTTCAGGGAATACATCTGGGTACTCACTCACTATAGGTACTTTTTCCAGAGTCACTCCCTTTACACTGTTCAAACTACACCTGCTCTGGGTAGGGAAGTTCGACTTATACCTTACTTGAATCCCATCAGAGTTAGTGATTGTAACAGCTCGATCAGCACAATCTATCTGCCCTTTATACTTGGTTAACCAATCCATTCCAAGTATTACATCTAAACCCTTGGAGTCTATTATAATAAGATTTGCTAAGAACTTAACTCCATTTATATCCACAGTTGCGTCAAGGCAAACTGTGTTAGTCCTCATTTCCTTTCCAGGGGACTGGACTAGCATGGGGTTCTGTAGTTTACTCACATCCCAATTATACCTTTCAACCACATCTTTTGACACAAAAGAATGCGAAGCTCCAGAATCAAATAATGCTGATGCAATTACTGAGTTGACAAGAAACTTACCCAGAACTACGTCGGGTGCATCCTGGGCTGCTTCCGCGGTCACATGGTTGAGATGCCCTCTGCTCACCACTTGTGAAGTCCTTGGGGTTTGTGGTGCTCCACGGCCTTGACCTGCAGTCGGAGCTCTGGCTGGCGTAGTCCCCAGATTGAAACGAACTGGAGTCATTGCTGGGCGTTTCTGGGGGCAGTTGCTGGCATAGTGCCCCATGTTCTTGCAGTTAAAGCACTGCACTCCTGCTGCTGAAGTCTTGTTCTGCGGGGGTTGGCCACCATTGTTTGCCCGGGGAGTTTGTGGATTTGGGCGGGGTCCTGAAAAGGGAGTCCTCGGCACGCTTGACTCTGAGAGCTTGTGATAGTGAGGTGCGTTGGGGCGGAATCGAGAGCTGCTTGCTCCTTGCTGGGCTTGAAACTTCCTCTTCCGATTTTCGTACAGCTGGCGCTGAGCATCTTCTTGGACAAAGGCCTTGTTCACTAGGTGCTGGAAGGTTGGGAAGTCATTGGATACCAGCTGCACCTTGAGATTGGGGTCAAGTCCCTGCGTGAACCTCCAAATCTTGGTCGCCTCTGAGGTAACCTCTTCAGATGCATACCTGGACAGTTGGGTGAACTTGTTCAGGTATTCGGAAACACTGAGGTTTCCCTGTTGTAGTTGGTAGAATTCTCTCTTCTTCATTTCCATTATTCCCGTAGGAATATGGGCAGTGCGGAAAGCTTCGACAAACTCCTCCCAAGTGATGGCTTGTGCATTTTGATGGGCGGCGCGGTAGTTTTCCCACCAGTTGGCAGCCATTCCCTTGAGCTGGTGAGCAGCATACAGCACCTTTTCATTATCGTTGCACTGAGCTAGGACCAATTTTCTTTCCACATCCTTGATCCAATCATCCGCCTCCAAGGGATCCACGGATCCAGCAAAAGTGGGAGGCCTTGTCCTCATGAATTCCCCCAATCTAGACTGGGGTGCCTGGTTGGGTGCCTGCTGGGCTGGCTGCACTTGGTTCTGGGCAAGAGCTTGAAGTAACTGCAGCTGCATAGCCATCATTTGCTCCAAGTTGGGGGCCTGAGCGGGAGGTGGTGGAATGTTGTCCTCCGGCTGGTTGTTGGCGTCACGGCTGCTGCCAGGGTTGCTCCTCGTGTTCACCATCTGAAGCGGTTAGGTTAGCAGAAGGTAAGAGGGAAATAGCAAAGATAAGAGATTAGGGGGAACTAAACCACATCCCAAGCCAACACACAAGAAAGAACTAGCAACCACTTAGGGGAAACTTTTTATTAGAATCAAGATAACTCCAAGGATGGCTGTACCACAAGTGCACATAGGCCTGGTACAGTCCATCTAGCACACCAAAACATATTAAACGTTCTAAGGACGCGGACATTTTATTTGGGTACTACAGACTCATAAGACTACTAATCCTCTCCAAAGACGCGCTCCTCAGGGTCTTCTTCCGGGTCCTCTTCTGGATCCTCCTCCGGGTCTTCCTGGCGCTCTCTCACGTGGTGACGTGAACAGTCACACTCGGCCGAGACACGGTTACGACTGGAGGCAGTCGACCGAGAACGGGAAGGAGAAGGCTTGCGCTTCTTGAGAGTAATGACAGGTGGCGGACTGGGGCGTCGTACCTTCTTGCGTGCTGTCATCCTGACGCGGAGTCCCGAGAGTCGAGCTGGCGCTTGGTTGTTGGGGGCGGCAACTGGTACTGGGGAAGACGGCGTGTAGTCCGCGACGGGTGAAGACGGCGTGTAGTCGGCTGCGGCCCTGAGACGTCCCAGCTCAAACTCAGCTGCCTGGCTCTGGAGAAGCTGTGCGCGAAGTGTGTCCGAATGCTGGTAGCTGGAGGTGAGAAGCATCCGCAGTTGTCCAATCTCCTCCTGAGCTCTAGCATAAGTGACTGCCATCGCCTGGGTGAGCTGCACCTGATGTGACAGTCGAGGATCGTCAGCTGGAATATCAAAGGGATCTGGATACCTCTGTCCTGGGCGAGGGTTGATGAAGAAGCAAAAGGGGGACTGATGTACAGCATCTTTGTGCACGTGGCACAACTCGTCAATGGCGAGGCGTGCTGCGTCCTGGACAGCGTCGAAACAGCGGGACCGAGGGTACTTGATGGGGTAGGTGTGGGACTTGAATTCCTCTTCCCGTGCATACAGGAATACCTCCATCGTCCAAGAGTCTCGATCCAGGATCCGCGTCTTCCGACCCCTGAAGATGGGCGGCTGACGGTACTCCAGACACTGCATTAGCTGCCGGAGAAGGCTAGCGAATGCTCCAGCATCCTCTCCATGTGAGTAGTAGTCCCACGGGGCAGCGGAGGATGAACCAGCCATCTACAAAGTTGAGTAAAAGAAAAGATTAGCAAAAGTTTTAACAAATGGAGTTGGAGACAAGAACGAGATTCTAAGTAGGAAGAGAATAGAAGCAAAGAGGCTTATACATTTTTAATATACTCTTTTTATAAATATAAGTCCTTATGGTTTGCCATTCCTAACCTAGGTCACGTCCTACAGTCAAATTGGCTCTGATACCATCTCTGTCGGGACCCCGGATTTTCGAACCCGGACCCTCTGTGTATTACAGCACTAGTCCCAGATCAAAGCTAGTGCACACAGTCAAACAGAATGGAAAACATCACCATCGACGATTTATTACAATAAATAAGAGTACTGACCACCTGGTCTCATTAATACAAGGGAGGTTTAAGACCTCGCACAATCAAACACAGCGGAAGCAAATAAAACTCGAGGACGACCCATCAATTCGCCACAGGCAATTGACTGGGGAAACGCGACCTAGTCCTCCGGGAAGAATCCATCACAGCCACAAGCGAAGCAGTAGTCGTAGTCACATTCTTGAGCTTCAACTTCCTCTGAGATGTTATTTTTAAGTGTAGCATGTGAGTACATAAAGTACTCCGCAAGTCTTGGGAAAAATGCATAGATGCAAGGCTTAACAAAGGAAGGCCATATGGTTCTTTTGCACAAAGCAATATTTGAAAATTCAATTACTACTAATTATTTTCGAAGGCATTATTTTAATGAAGTAAATGTTTTAACAGAATTAACTTTCTAGCGAAGGTTCCAACTACCAACACTAGCTAACCAATTACCATTGGTCAAATTTTAAACTGCGGGTTCCATCCACCCTCTCTGGCTCCATCCGCCAGGATTCCCTTCCGAGAGTTCCCTCCCCCTCGGAATACAAAACTTTTGATTTTAAAACCAAAACCAGAAATCTACCATGTGAATGCATTCCTTGCCCGCCCTTGACCGTGGGCACGGCTATTCGAATAGTTTTACACTCTGCAGAGGTTGTACAACTTTACCCACAAGAGATAAATTATCCTAAAAGTCAACACGCTTCCTTTGGCATGAGACCCAGATAAAATATCACAAAGCCTTTCACCTACTCCAGTATAGCCAGATACCACCCGCTGAGGTTTCACCGCAGAAGGGTTAAATCCGCCCAATCTGAAGCCCCCTCTTGCGCCATATGAGTACAGTAACCCTGTCCCTCACTATGAGTAACCAGTACGCCCTGGCACTCAATACACCACTGGTGATATCTAAACTACACCTTTATAGGTTAGTTAGCTAGGTCGTACCCATATAGACTTGTGGTTGTACGGTTAATGCTCAGTTTGGACAAACACAAGCGTCGGTCCTTAATTGACTAGGGTGGAACATACACTTATCAAGTTCTCGTGCTTACTGCACCAACCCAAACAGCCATCCACCCTAATCTAAACCAACTTTCACATTTTTATTTTATTTTAAAATCACAGTGACAACTCCAATTGCCACTTCACTTTCAAACACAAGGATTTAATAATAAATCATAATTTCCCATTTTCAAGATTTTCCAAAGTTATTAGATAGCATGACTAAGCATTATCCTACCATACTAACATCAACAAGTAATTATAATATTCTCATTAATGAGACAAAGGAAATTCTATGGTGACAAGGGTACATGACAATCAATTCCAATGGAGGGCATAACAAGGTTGGATTAACTACTACCTTAAGATTTGAATTATCATTTTATGTAAATAGCAATGCATAACATTTAAAATACTTTAAAACATTTCGAAAGCATAGGCTCAAGATGATCAAAGGAGACTTGCCTTCTTGCAGGGTTTCTGGGTCTTCTTGCTGCTGTGAAGAGGGATCGTCGACAACGTTGGAATCTACGCGAGGAAAGACGAAGCAACAAAACAAATAAATACCCACGAAATTCAAATAAAATCCAAAAATTCAACAGAGGCCATAATTGGGTAGATTATGATTTTAGATGAATTTAGAAATTTGAATGGCTGGAATTGGAGTTAAAATGAGAAAGTTATGCTCATTTGAAAATCTCAGATTTGAATAAATCGAGAAATTCGGAAATTTCTGACAGGTGGGGCCCACTGGAATTTTTAATTTTTAAATCTTTATTTTAATCTGAGAGATTGACAGGTGGGGCCCACTGAACAGTAACCACTGGCGGTCACTGACATGTGGGACCCCTCTGTCAGTGACCCTATCTGCTTGGTCACTGACAGGTGGGACCCACTGGGGTCTGGACCCACTTGTCAGAGGCTGACGCAGACGGGTGGGGCCCAGGCGGCAGTGGCAGCGCAGACCGGCGGCCGCTGACGGGTGGGGCCCGCTTGTCAGTCGCGAAAATTAAACGAAAAACTCAACCCAGCGCGCGGAGCCGAGGGCTCGAACGCGCACCGGGGAGTTGAGAGAGAGCGCGGCTAACCAGAGGGGAGGGGGAGGCTTTGCCTACCCATATACGGCAATAAACTCTTTTGAGTTACCTGCCGGAGGGAGGTCGGGGAAGATGGTCGGAGGCGACGGCGCCGGCGGCGAGGATGGGCCGGAGAGGTTCAGGCGGTGCGTAGATTGTAGTCGGCGTGCGAAGGGGGTTCGGTTGGAGGAGTTGGTGAGGTCCGGGGATGAACGGAGACGGCCGGCGACGAGGAGGTGGCGGAGCTGGCTCGGGTCCTCCGGCGCGACGGCGCTCCGGCGGCGGGGAGAGGCAGCCGAGGTGACGGGGAGGTTCGCCTGGGCGTGAGGAAGCTCGGGGTGGCGGCGGCGGGCTCTGGTGATGACCGAGGCGGCGAGGAAAGCTCGCCGGAGTTGGGCGGAGCTCGAGGGGAGGAGTGGCACGGTGCTGGGGCGCTACGGGGCTCGGAAGCGAGAGCGGAGGGCCGAGGGAGGTGGTGCTGGAGGAGGCGAAGCCGAAGGGGGGTTTTTATAGGGCGGAGGAGGGGACACGGGCGCGGGATTGCTCGCCGGAGATCTTGGTGGCCGACGGGGAAAGTTTGGGGGAAAAAGGAAATAGGGGACCGGGAAGGGAAGGGAGGCGCGGGCGTTAGGGATCCGGTCGTGCGGGGAGCTCGGGGATTCCAAAATCGGGGAGAGGCAGGGAAGGAAGGGCCGGATCCGGCTCGGATGTGGTCGCCGGCGCAAAGAAGGAAAGCGGGGAGAGAAGAAAAGAAAGGGGGCGATTCCGCGGGGAAGACGGATCCGACAGGCGGGGCCGGGGTGGCAGCGAGAGCGGGACGCGTGCGGCTGACAGGCGGGGTCCGCGGGTCAGCGAGGCGAGAGAAAGGTGGGAGTGGGCGGCTGGATGGGCGAGTGCGGTGGCGTGGCGCGCATCCGGGCCGGCCACGCGTCGGGCGAAGAGATGGGGAAGGCGGGGCTGGCTGGGCCGGGCCCGCTGGCAGCGAGGGAGAGGGAGGTGCGGCCTGGATCAGGCCGAGCGGCGACGTGGGCGGTCCTGGGCCGTCCACGCGTCGGCTGGAGGGAGAGGGGAGATTTTTATTTTTCAGAATTTGATTTCTAATTTCAGAAAAGGCTAGAAAATTATTTAGGCCTCAGAAAAATATGAAAATACCTCCAAAAATTCCAGAAAAATTCACAGAAGCTCCTGGACATATTTTGGACTAAATAAAATTATTTCCAACTACTGTTGATATTTAATTTTCATATTTTGAATTACTTTTTAAGCTCTAAAAATAGTTTTTAAATTCCAGAAAATCCAGAAAGGCAAAATAAAAGCCAAGTAAAATCCAATTACCTTGAAATAATTAATTTGAATTTAGATTTTTCAAAAAGCCAAATTT
This sequence comes from Dendrocalamus latiflorus, assembly GCA_017311315.1. Taxonomy (NCBI): domain Eukaryota; kingdom Viridiplantae; phylum Streptophyta; class Magnoliopsida; order Poales; family Poaceae; genus Dendrocalamus; species Dendrocalamus latiflorus. The sequence goes on along the minus strand of CM029614.1, from coordinate 13,440,946 downwards.
TGGGATGTGACAATGAGTTAGTACAACATGTTTAAAAAGAAAAAAGATCTCTTTTGTGCGAAAAAAAACTGATCTCACCAATTCTTTCTCATGAGACGGCTTGCCATTGCACTAGGCATGAACTCAGGGGGAGTTTTGGATCACCTAGACTATCTTAAGCTTCTTGCTTGGAGTGGTCGCATAAGGCTTGAGATCTAGCACATGATAAAAATATTGGTTGGAAACGATCATAAGTTTCAAAAGAAAATATGTCATTTGTGCTCATTTTGCTTAAGCTACAAAAAGAACCAAGTACTTGACCCAATGTTTCATTCTTGAGCATATAGCACTCTATTTGGACTCAATACTAGCTTCTTGGTTCTGCTTAGCTTCTTGACATGGCCTACATCATCCTTGGATATCTCTAGCTAGACTTTGCTTATTGATGACTTGACATGCTCACAAAATGCACTACATTTCAGATCGTCATCTATGTGTTCTAGCTGGGTTATACATATCTCGTCATGATCTAGATAGCCTTTTATTGAGTTATGGCTTGGTGTAATACATTATGGTCATTTTGGATAATTCATTAGCTTCATTTCCTTCCTTTGCACCATGTTTGACTTCTTTTTTGCATTTCAAACTCAACTTTGCGCTTTTTCTGGGTTTGTCAATATACTCATCAAGCGGAGATTGAGAGACCATGTGAAGGTCATCTCTTGTGTGTGATGAGTAATTGACATCGGTTTAGGGAAGTCGTGTTTGATTTCGTTGGTTCGGACCCTGACGTTGCGTGGTGCAATCGGGCTCGGTCGGACTTGGTCAAACCTGGTCAAGATGGTTAGGATGCATATTATGTCGACTTGTCAGGTTTGGGCTATTTCATGCTTAATGTGATTTCATTAATGCATTTATGCTTACATGTATTGAGCGATGCTATTTGATGTGTTCCTTGTCTGTGTTGGCTGTAGGACGTCGAGGCGGAGTCGTGGCGACACACGAGGTGACCGGACTAGACACGGGCGGTGTCGAGGTCAGAACGGTCGAGATGTGTCGAAGACGGCGGAGACTCGAGGTGGTTGCGTGGCTTGGACGACAAGGAGCGCGGAAGCTTCCCGGAAGGTGCAGGAGGAGCAAAACGGTAATTTTGCGAGGCTACAAAAGCGGGAGCGGGCTCCGTTCGAGTTTAGCGGGCGTAACGGGTTGGAGACCCCTTAGCCAAGGGCTATAAATAGGTGTTGGTGGTTGCATGCCCCTTCAGGGTTTTGGGAGAGAGTTAGGGTTTTGTGAGTCAAAAGATGCTTTGGGAGGTGGTTTTACCTTTGAGTCTTTAGTGGTTGAGGCAGACAGAGGTTCTGTTGTGTTGTCCCCTTCGTTCATCCCCTCTTCCAAGAAACATGTAGGGAGTGTTCTTGTGTTGGGAGAGGGAGAGGGTGGATTGAGGAGCTTGTAATCCTTCTTGTTCTAATGTCCATGCGTATCGGGACTCCTCTGTAATCGTATTTGATTTGGAATGGAAATCTGAAGTTTATTTCTCCTGTTCGTGCTCTCTGTTCTTCGTTTCCCTTTTTGAATGATTTTTGATTTTCTGAGATTTGAGTTGTTTCTTGCTAGGAAGGTCCAAAATGGATTGCTCTATGTTGGGATAGTGCCTCAAGGTCATTTGATCGAGTTTTCCCAAGAGCAAATCAAGTTTAATATCAGTTTTTACCTTTTGGACTACTCTGTTCATATTTTGCATTTCTAGGGTTTTGGTGTGAATCTCGATTCCCTTCATGAGATGGCATGAAACTTGGCATGTTGAATCCTGATGCTATTAAGTAGCTACCCTCAAAGTTTCATGGCTAAGGGATCAAAGGTTGAGGAGGAATTTGGGTTTTGGTGATTGTCTCTGTAAGTTGTTCCTCTCTGATGGTCATTTCTAGGGTTTTGATGGATTTCGTGTTTCCCTTCATGAGATGACACGAAACTTCGCATGTTGAGTCCAGAGGCTATTAAGTAGCTATCCTCAAAGTTTCATGGCCAAAGGATCAAAGATGAAATGGGAATTTGTGTTTTTTGCGCTGCTCTCTGTATTTTTCAGTTTTTGGGCAAAATCCTAAATTCTTGGTCTTGAGTTGGTCTTCTCTGGTTTTCTAGGTTCTTGTGGCTATTTTGGTTATAGTCTTGTCTTTCTGGGCAAAGAAATCTAAAGGAAAATCTTTACATTTGTTGCTGTGTGTAGATCCACAGTTTGTCTGAAAAATACTCTGCTGACTGCCCTAAAAAATCCGACGGGCGGTCTGACCGTCCTAGACCTGCGGTCTGACCAGTCGGGCGCCGGCGGTCTGACCGGTCCAGGGTAGCCGGTCTGACCGGCGACCGGCAAGCGGTCTGACCGCCCTGATCATTGCGGTCAGACCGGCCAGAGGGTGTTTGCAGGTTCTATTGCTTTTATGTTTTTAGGGTTTGCCCCCCGGTTTTCATTTTCATGCCTTGTTTGTCTCCCTCTCTGTCCTTCATGATTTTCCTGTGAGTTCATGACCTCACATATGATCTCCCTTTCATAGCTCACAATAGTTATTGAAAAGAGGTTGTTTGTGAGTGCTCTTCTTTACATGGTTCAGATTTTCTCGGGTTTTTAAGCCTTCTTCTTAGCTCTGTAGCTGCTGGAGAGACAACTCTTTTGTGGGTACTGTTACGGGGACAATTTTAAAAGACGACATTCACCCCCCCCCCCCCCTCTGTCGCCATTTCGGTCCAACAATTGGTATCAGAGCCGGTTAGCTCTTCTCAACAGATCTTAACCGGTCTCTAGAGCCATGGCGACAGGCAAGTACTCGACCAAGCTTCCCGTCTTTAATGGCATCGATTTCCCCTTCTGGAAGAGCCGAATGGAGACATACATCCAGGCTCAGGGGTATGCCATCTGGCGAAAGGTCAAGGTCCGGTTTGTTGTTCCTGCCAATGAGAACATCAATGTCGGGAATATGGCTGATGTTGACGCAAACGCTAAGGCAAGGAACATCATAATCCAGGGCCTGAGTCGTAGCGAGTTTGACCGCATATCTCATCTTTCGTCCGCCTTTGATATTTGGGAGACCCTCGATGCTTACCATGAGGGCACCACCCAAATAAAGACGGTGCAACAGGACCAGTTCAAGCGAGATTACAACAAGTTTGAAATGCTCGCTGGCGAGTTCCTCGATGAGTGTTTTGCGCGTTTTCACAAGATTCTGAGCAACCTCCGAGCGGTCGGTCTCACATATCCCGACTCGGATAACGCTCGGCAGATGCTCGCTGCACTCGACCTTCGTGTTTGGGAGATGAAGGTGACTACCATCAAGGACATCACGAACATCTCGACTTTGACTCTTGATGCGTTGTACTCGCGCCTCAAGACTCACGAGATTGACATTGTCTCTCGCAAGTCGAAGTCACAGTCGATGGCCCTAGTCACCGATCCTAGTTCGGCTTTTGGTCTTTCTTCTGATTCACTGTGTGGATTCTCCCTTGCTACTCTCTGTGACATAACTGATGATCAGTTAGAGAAGCTTGCGGATGAGCATTAGCCCTCCTAGCTCGGAGATTCTCCCACGCTTACAAGAGGAGGAGGGATGGAAAGAGAGGAGGACCTGTGATTTGCTTTGAGTGTGGTGGCCCCAACCAGATTCGGGCAAACTGCCCTAAGCTGGGGAAGGGCAAAGGTGACTAAGACGATTCGGGCAAGAACGACTACATCAACAAGAACCGCAACAAGAAGATCTCAGCTCCCGCACAAGGCAAGAAGAAGTTCCGCGACCTTGGCAAAGCCAAGAAGCTCTTCCACCGCGTCCTTACCACCTTCGACGACCTCGATCTCAGCGAGGTGGAGGGGTGGAGCGACGACGATGGAACAGACGAGCAAGAACCCAAGGGCGGTCTGAAAAATACTCTACTGACTGCCCTGAAAAATCCGACGGGCAGTCTGACCGCCGTTGGACCTACGGTCTGACCGGTCGAGCGCCGGCGGTCTGACCGGTCCAGGGTAGCCGGTCTGACCGACGACCGGCAAGCGGTCTGACCGCCCTGATCATTGCGGTCAGACCAGCCAGAGGGTGTTTGCAGGTTCTATTGCTTTTATGTTTTAGGGTTTGCCCCCCCGGTTTTCATTTTCATGCCTTGTTTGTCTCCCTCTCTGTCCTTCATGATTTTCCTGTGAGTTCATGACCTCACATATGATCTCCCTTTCATAGCTCACAATAGTTATTGAAAAGAGGTTGTTTGTGAGTGCTCTTCTTTACATGGTTCAGATTTTCTCGGGTTTTTAAGCCTTCTTCTTAGCTCTGTAGCTACTGGAGAGACAGCTCTTTTTGTGGGTACTGTTAGGGGGACAATTTTAAAAGACGACATTCACCCCCCCTCTGTCGCCATTTCGGTCCAACATTTTCTTTTTTATCATTAAAGTAAAGTCATTATGTAGAATAAAAAAAGAAATAAAATTGTATTCTATGTCCTAAATTACTCCCATAGTCTCACTGTATTTGTCCATGGTCTCAATAGTATCTATTTCAAAATATTTGTACATTGTGATAATCAAGAGTATAGTTATTGTAATGTTTTCACTCTGTACCCCTACTTAAATGCTTTGGGAGAGATTAAGTTGTTATGGTATATCATTTAATATGACATGCATGATCATTTGCCATTAACTTTTTTTAAAATTTAGTGTTTCCTTGATATGTTCGTACGATGAACAGTTGACAAATGTAGCGAAATAGAGGGAGTAGCATATAAGGGCCGCTTTGGTTTGTAGAAATTTCTTTACTATTATAAAAGAATGAGTTGGTGATCGTAGGTGCATTCTCCACTTCACTGCCCCTCCTCAATAAAACTTGCGCCGACATGTGGGCCTCCTCCCGCTCTCCCTCTCTGATCTCCCCCACCTCACGAAACTTTCGCCCAAGACGCTGCTCCCTCCCCACCCCGCGTCGCCGCCTCCCACCTCCCACTCCTCCACCCTCCCCCTCGCACTCACCTAGAGTCTCCACGCCTCCTCTGCAGAAACCGCTCCACCCTCGCCTCCTTCGTAGAAACCGCTCTGACCTCGCCTCGGCTGTATCTCCTCTCCGCCCTCGCCTCCTCCTCCCCACCCCGTGCTGTCGCCGCCTCCTCCTCCCCCGCTCTTCTGCTCTGCCCTCGCCTCCTCCTCCCTACCCCGCGCTGCTGCCTTCTCCTCCTCCCCCTGCTCCTCCGTTCCGCCCTCGCCTCCTCCTCCCCCACTCCTCCGCTCCGCCCCTCGCCTCCTCCTCCCTACCCATGCTGCCGCCTCCTCCTCCCCCCCCCCCACTCCTCCACTCCACCCTCGCCTCCTCACTTCCCACCCCACGCTGTCGCCGCCTCCTCCCCCACTCCTCCGTTTCGTCCTCACCTCCCCCTTCCCTAGATCTTGTCTTGACATGGGCGCGTGGCGACAAGGGGGCAATGCCCAGTGTTCAGTGATCCGGTGTGGGGCAGCAACTGGCAAGGGGCCAATTGCTCTGCGGTTGTGGCTGCTCTGCTTAGTAAATAGTTCAGGCCGGCCACTGGCATTAGGCTATCTGCTACTATCTGCTATCAAGTATAACCGTATAAGGTCAATTATCTGCTTGTAAAATTTGTTTCCACTTATGTGCGATGTGTGTGCCTCTCAGCCTCTGTGTGAAGTGTGATGTCACTGATGTCTGATGTCATGGATTAAGTCTTGTAGTAACTAGCTGTTGCATCTTAAAGTTACAGGTTCTGTCTGTTTTTCATTGCGACTGAGAATGATGATCATAACAAGTGTCTGCTACGTTTTTTGTAGAGCTAATGCATGAGTGCTAGACGTTGTTTAGCAGATATGATGCCAATAATAATTCTTACTGCAGTGGAACAATTATACTTCAATGCTTCTTTTAGCATATAAATAGATTTTTCCTATATAAGTTTGTTTGTTCAATCTATTTACTTGTTCTTCCCTCCTGACCATACCATGCCTCTATTCAGAACTTGCTCAAATTCAAGGCACTCGAGGCAGTTTAGCCATAGCGAGGGTCGTGGATTACTTTGAACCATTGGTGGTATTGCCTTCTGTTTTTTGTGTAGCTTCTTTCATAATTCTTTTCATGCGTTATTTGGCCAAAAAAAACCCCCACAGGAATATAAGGTTTTCTGTGTACAAATTGGTCTTTTAACTCTGTTGAGGACGGGAAGGATGTCTTCTGCATTGTTTACCTACCGTGTTGTTGGTCTAAGAGCACATATTATATATTGTAGGGACCCAGATTTTACAATCCGGATTTCTCTATGATTCCACCGCACTATTCCCTGGATCAGTTGATAGTGCTCACAGATTACAGTTCTGAATATCCAAGTACATATCATGTCGGAGCATAAATATAATAGAAGACTTACTCATGGGCCGATTAGGCCGAAATCATTAAAATTGCAGCAGCGGGAGAACGAAGCACGCAAGTGGGACCTTCAGAACATGCCCACAGGCAGCCAACTGGAGGTTCGCGACCTAGCCTATGTTGACTTCATCTTCTTCTCCATTATAACCAAAAGTATTGCTGAAGCGTAGTGATCTGATTCCTACTTCTGGATTTGTTATAAGAGCGAGTGTGAGCACACTAACCACCGTGCTCCGCGAGCCAATACACAGGATGCAAACAAATAGTATGCATGGCTTACCAAAGGAGAGGCTCAGGTTATTTTATTTGCCAAAAATCGCTTTTAGTAGCATTATTATTATTAAATCATAGTGTTATTAATTTTACCTAAGATCCACACGGCGATTGCCATAATTGACTTAATCCACCAAAGACACACTTTCCTTACTGATTGCTGTCTAAGACTCCAAACAATGGATAACATCAATTATACAATCCACCAATCAATTGCTTCCTAAATCCCCAAACAGCGAGTATCATAATTTATATAATCCACTGATCAATTGCTGCCTAAAACTCCAAACAGCTAGTGACATCATTTATCTAATATCATTTAATTAATCCACCGAACACACACTTTCTATATTGAGTGCTGTCTAAAACTCCAAACAGCAAATATCATCAATTATACAATCCACCAATATCTTTTGTTTTCCAAATTCCTAACAAACCATTCCTTTTTGCTATTGATCCACAACCACAATTTGCTCTTCTAATAATCAACCTTATTTTCCATTATCTATCTCTAACTAATTCACTATTATACCTCCACCAAAATATCATTGATCAAGTCTACGATTCACTAGTATTCATCCACCAAGAATATCATTGATCAAGTTTACGATTCACTAGTATTCATCCACCAAGAATATCATTGATCAAATTTATACTACAATAATTGATATCATACCTCCAAATTCCCAAAAATTCAATCCATCCATCCAGTAATTGATCAAATCCTATTCATCCCATTATCGCCAACATCTCCCAAAAATTTATATTAGTTATCAGTGTTATAATCCAGCAATTACCTTTGCACTCCCTAATTCTCCAAAATCATTTAAATCATCTACCTATCCTATGTATTCATTTAAGATCCACCAATGTATTTATCCCAGAATCCACTCTATCGTGTCCTTTTTATGATCGACATGAATCCACCAACATCTTTATGTATTCATCACAAACATCTATTTCCTTTACTCACGACTCTATTTATTCCCCCTTGTATTTTATTTTGCAAGGACAGAAGTGCCATTATTTGTAATATAATACATAGAAATTTCCTGAGACCTAGCAGTTTTGACCAAAGACATAATGTGTAAGACAATGCAATAATAATAGTGATCCAGTTTCCATCCACCGTTACATGGCATCCGCACCATATGCTAACATTTCAGCGTTATAACCGCTTACATTACCACTGGGACGACACCCAGGACAACTAAAATCAGGGCTTTCCACTGCACTTCCACTTTTCCATTTCCACCCACAAAGTTTTTGAAATAGAACTATATCTAATTAAGTTCCCATGTCCGCCCTTAACCGTGGGCACAGCTATTCGAATAGTTTTGACTCTGCAGAGTTTGCACACTTTACCCACAAGAGACAGTTCACTCGTTGCCCCACACGATTCCTTAGCCATGCGGTTGAGCAAACCATCACAGTAACCGTTCAAAGTATCTCGCCCCTTCCATCATCTCACCCTATGGGTTGCTCCCATTTGCGGTGGGACCCATTCGTTGTGCGGGATGTTCTCCTCCTTTGCGCCTAGTAGCTGGCTACCCACACTACTAGCGCGTCGCAAGAGAACTTCTCCCTCAAGCCTGCCACCCAGGCTGCCACTTACGGGAGTCCCATTCAAGCCTGCCACCCAGGCCACCACTTGCACTACTGCCATGATGATGACTTCCAGGGTCCGGTAAATTTACTAAGCCAAGTTGTACTTTACAGACTTGTGGTTGTACTTGTTTTACACAGGAGGTCATGACAAGATTCAGTACTTAGTGGTATCTGGGCGGATCTACCACTACCCACTTTGTGCTTCCACTGCACCACATACACACACACACACACACTCGAACCGTCTGCCCAGATATTTAAGCAAGTTGGGGTTTTTGGGAACATAAAATAATCATACCAACATATACCAGTCATTACCACCATGACTTTCCAAACCAGTTTCTCATGATTAAAAAGGATAATGATGCTTGGGGCATTTCAACGCCCCTGAGTATCTATGTAGTACTAAGCATAGCGTATAATTAGGGACTTTATTTTCGAAAGGTTACTATTATAATTTTGTCGGGAAATGTTACATTCAGATATTCTAAAGGAGGTGTAATATTAATCAAGTCAATTAATGGGCATATAACTAGAATCTTGAATTAATCATGTATTTGCATATAAAATAACAGCATGCAATTTGATAATTTAAACAAAAGTAATTTGCAGAAAATGTAGGATTAACATGATCAAAGTATTGACTCGCCTGGCGTGGTCTACCGCGGTCTTGAGCGCACACAATGCTTTCTCTTGAGCTTTTGGGTCTCTATCTTAAACACCTCTTCAAACTCGACTTAAAATCCTAATCCAACTCTAACTAGGCCTTAAAATCCTAATCCAACTCCAACTAGGCCTGGGCCTTTTTTACCTCAACTAGACTTTTGGCCCACTAATTTTCAAGGGACCTGAAACCCTTCCTGACACGGGTTTTTTTCACAGTCACAACTTTTCTAACGCGTCACGTGTCGAAGCCTCTAGGACCGCACCTCCCTTAGCTTCTCCACATATCATCCACCTTTGATCTCCATGCGCCCCAAGCATGAGCCCGACCATCTCGTGACCTCTTTGACCGTCCGAACGTCAGATCTCCCCATCCTAGTTCCGGTCCACCTTGTCACCGACCATGATCTCCTCCATGCTCAACCTGCACATGCAAAGACCAAAAAACATTCTTCCGGCACAAGTTCGTCTTAACTTGACCAACATCAGTCCGCACACACGCAACACAACTCGCATAACACCGCTAAACAAAATCACCAATTATTCATCATAACAAATTAACCATTGTCAATTATTCATCACCAAAATATCCTAAACCTAGCCACATGGTCTAACAATCTCCCCCTTGATGAATACATTGACAGCACCACAAAATTGTATGATGAATTAGCTTCAAATAGATTCAAATAGATATAAGTGAAGAACTGAAGCCGAAAAAGTAACTAGAATTAAAGTCACGTGGATGTGAATGATCATAATGCCGAAAAGAGTGTGAATTGTTTGAATTACATCCAAAATCAGCACGTGAACCAGATTTAAAGTTATCATAAAAGTTCTCTAAAAACTTAGATTTTGCATGAGTTCTACAAATGAAAAAGGTTTCACGTTTTTGTCTTAAAGCGTTCAATCTTTCCTTTCTCTCTTTCTTGACACGTCTAAAGCAAAATTCATTCAAGTGTCCATCTCTTCCACGGTAGGTGCAATGAAATTTAACGTAACTAGAATTCTTTTGAGATGATGAGCTAGCATCTACATTATTATTTGATGAACTTTGCACAAAGCCAGCAGATTTAAACACAGTTTGATTTGGTTCAAGTTTCATTTCAATTTTTCCAGATTCAAGAGACTTAATAACCTTAGGAGGATTGTTCTTGGCATGCTCAACAGAATTAAATCCTAGACCACGATTTTTCACACTTGTTTTTGACTTGTCTAGAATCATATTTAAATTTTTTTTGCCAAAAGAAAATCTCTCTAAAGTGTCTTTAAGGTACTCATTCTCTTTAGCTAGAGTGGGACAAGTTGTGCATTTAACAGGTTCATTCACAAGATTTTTAGAAGCACTAGACTGAGCCAATCTTTCTTTTTCAGCAAAAACATTAAGTTGTCTAGTCAAATCTTCTATTTCGGTGTTTAGCTTAGGACAGTTAGAGCAAGAAGATATCTCATGATAAAGCATCTGTTGAATTATTTCCTGAGATGAACTAAGTCTAGCTTCTAGCAAATCACATTTAGAGCAAGCTTTAGATTGAGCTTTTAAAATACTTGATTCTAAACATGAAGAAGAACTAAACTTGAGCTTTCCAATTTCATCATTAGCACATTTCAATTTTTCATCACAAGAGTCATGTGCTAATCTTAATTCATCAAATTTAGCAGTTACATCTTGAGAGACCATGTGGAGGTCATCCCGTGTGTGTGATGAGTAATTGACATTGGTTTAGGGAAGTCGAGTTTGATTTGGATGGTTCGGTCCTTGACGTTGCGTGGTGCAATCGGGCTTGGTCGGACTTGGTCAAACCTGGTCAAAATGGTTAGGATGCATATTATGATGACTTATCAGGTTTGGGCTGTTTATGCTTAATGTGGGTTCATTAGTGCATTTTTGCTTTCATGTATCGAGCGGTGCTATTTGATGTGTTTCTTATCTGTGTTGGCTGCAGGACATCGAGGCGGAGTCGTGGCGAGACACGAGGGGACCAGACTAGACACGAGCGGTGTCGAGTGCAGAACGGTCGGATGTGTCGAAGACGGCGGAGATTCGATGTGGTTGCGAGTTGTGGACAACAAGGAGCGCGGAAGCTTCCCGGAAGGTGCAGGAGGGGTGAATTGGGAATTTCGCGAGGCTGCACAGGCGGGAGACGGTTCCGTTCGGGTTTAGCCGGCGTAACGGGTTGGAGACCCGTTAGCAAAGGGCTATAAATAGGTTGGAGGGGCTGCATGCCTCTATATGGCTTTAGGAGAGAGTTAGGGTTTTAGTGGGTCAAAAGAGGCTTTGAGAGGTGGTTTTGCTTTGCTCTTTAGTGGTTGAGGGCAGCAGCACCTTGTCTCCCACGATCATCTCCCTTCTCTGTGTGTGTTCCTCCCTAGCAAGCATGTAGAGAGGTGTGTTCTTGAGATGGGGAGAGGAGAGGATTGAGTGGTGAATCTATGTAATCATCCATGGTTCTAATGTCTATGCGTATCGGGACTCCTCTGTATTCCTTTTGGTTCAATGAATGAAAATCTGAAGTTTCATTTCTTCTGTTCGTGCTCTGTGCTCTCTGTTCTTCCTTCGTTCTTCTTTTTAGGTGTTTTTTGATCTTTTGCGTTTCTTGTTGGTTGTTGCTTGGGAGTGCCAAAATGGGTTGCTCTATGTTGGGATAGTGCCTCACGATCATTTGATCAGTTAAAATCCCAAAAACCCATCTCTAATTTCAGATTTCGTTTTTGAGCCTCCCTGTTCTTCATTTCCTCCTTCTAGGGTTTAATGCAAATCTTGATTCCCTTCGCGAGATGGCTTGAAATTTGGCATGGAGAGTCCAGAGACTATTGAGTAGCTATCCTCAAAGTTTCATAGCCAAAGGATCAAAGGTTGAGGAGTAATTTGATTTTTGGCTTGGTTCTTTCAAGATTTCAGATTTTTACCCAAATCTGAAAATCTTGTTTCTTGGTGTGGTTTCTTTGTTTCCCAAAGCCCCCTTACTATTTGATATGTTGTAGTAATGCTTTGGGCCAAAAAGAATGAAAGAAAACCACCATTTGCCTTGATTTTCGAAGAGCTACAGTCCTACCCGAAGTTCAGTTTTTCAGGTTTCAGTTTGCTGTCGCCTGATTTCTTCGTGCGGTACTACCGCTCCTCGAAAGGTACTACCGCTCGTCTCAGCGGTACTACCGCTTGCAGTCAGACTTGCTCTGAAATTATTTTTTCTTGACTGTTTCTTTCTGGATCTGTTTTATCCTTGTTGCTGTGACTTCCAGTAAGTGCATAGCTTCTATCTTCATAGCTTTCATAGCTATTGGAGAAGAAGCATAAGTGTGGATACTTGAGGAGCGAATTTAATTTTAGAAAGCGACATTCACCCCCCTCTGTCGCCATTTCGGTCCAACACATCTCTAAGTTGATCTATATTTAAAGCATTAAGTGACCTATCATTCTCTAACTCAAAATGTAAAATTTGACAAGATTCATCATCAGGAATTAAAATTCTAAGTCTTACAATTTCAGAATTTAGAGATTCAATCAAAGTATCGTATTTCTTAATCTTTTTATCTTTCTTTTCTAGCAAAGTACCAAGTTTAGCAACAGCTTTAGCTAAATCATCATAAGAAGGTTCTACCTCATTGTAGTTGTCGCTGTCAAGATCATCATTGTCGGTGGAGCTTTTGCTACTTGCCATTACACACAACGCATGTAATCCTTTTTGTATATATCTTGACGTACCTCTTTAATAGTAGATGAACCCTCATGATAATCACATAGTGCTTTCCATACCTCATATACGGATTTAAGATGCGCAACACGATCAAAATCACTCCTTCCTAGTCCTTTAATTATCAAGTTCCTTGCCATGCTATTTGCCTCCACTTGTGCTATATTTGTTGCTGTAACAGTATCGTTCTCGGGCACTTGATAAGGCTTGTAGACCTTCTCCCATATTACAAAGCCTTAAGCTTGAATATATACCTCCATCTTCGCTTTCCAATACTGAAAATCAACACCATCGAAAACACAAGGTTTTGTGGAATATCTATCCATCGACATGTTTTCTAATCACCGGTTAAGATCAATTAGAAAAATAAACCTGCTCTGATACCACTTGTAGGATCGTTGATAGCAATCAGAGGGGGGTGAATGATTGCAACACACAGCGGAAACCTTTTTAGATTTTCTACCTTTTAACGTGCAAAAAAACAGGGAAAAAAAATTAAAAAACAGGTTTTTCTGGTTTTACTGTAGCAATCACTGTAGTACGGTACTGTAGCAAAGTACTGTATCAACACTGTAGCAGTGCTGCAGCGACTAGATAATTTCCGATCGATCAGTGAAAACCACGTTTTTGCTTAATCTTCCAATTAATTTTTAATTAAAATTAATTCATGTATGTAAGAAATAAAAATACCTAAACATAGACCAATGCATGGAGAATATATAGGAATCAAAAAACCAAGAAAAAGGATAATAGATGCGAATTAAAAAACTCAACTTTATTCAAAAACGGTGGACAATATTCATCCAGTTGGTTTCGCTCACGGCCGCCGCATCCTGTTCAAAACGTTTTTTTCTGTTTCCTCTCGTCGCTCTGTACCGCGTCGTCCCCAAAAACAATGCGTACTCGTTTTTTCCTTGCACATCCTTGCAACCGGTGGCTGCATATATATATATATATATATATATATATATATATATATATATATATATATATATATATATATATATATATATATATATATATATATATATATGCAGCCCCCTAAACACCTCTTCAAACTCTACTTAAAATCCTAATCCAACTCCAACTAGGCCTGGGCCTTTTTATCTCAACTAGACTTTTGGCCCACTAATTTTCAAGGGACCCGAAACCCTTCCTGACACGGGTTTTTTTCACACTCACGACTTTTCTAACGCGTCACGTGTCGAAGCCTCTAGGACCGCACCTCCCTTAGCTTCTCCACATATCATCCACCTTTGATCTCCATGCGCCCCAAGCATGAGCCCGACCATCTCATGACCTCCTTGACCGTCCGAACCTCAGATCTCCCCATCCTAGTTCCGGTCCACCTCGTCACCGACCATGATCGCCTCCATGCTCAACCTGCACATGCAAAGACCAAAGAACATTTTTCCGGCACAAGTTCGTCTCAACTTGACCAACATCAGTCCGCACACACGCAACACAACTCGCATAACACCGCTAAACAAAATCACCAATTATCATCATAACAAATTAACCATTGTTAATTATTCATCACCAAAATATCCTAAACCTAGCCACATGGTCTAACATTATCAATAATTATCTTATTTTTGCTATCTCTATCATATGCATATTTATATACTTAGGTGTATATATATTTATACATATTTATGTATATATATTTTTGTTCTAACTTACTTGTTTATTCTCTTGTATACTTTTCCTTTTTCAGCCCATCTTGCGCGTATATCTTTTTAGGTTTTTTTTGCTTAATTGCTAGACCTTTCTCATTTGCTTTATGTTTATATTTTTTTACTGCTCTTGTAATTTTTGTCTTTATAAAATGTTTGTATTTAAATTCAAAGTTCTTCCTCCTTCCATGGATCATCTCTTTAAAATTTATTTTCCGACTAGTTGAACATGTTGGTCCCTTTCTTGCATTTCTTTACTTTTGTTTTTGGGAACCTTAACCATTTTTTAAAATGTAGGTCATCAAATCCAAATTCAAATAAAACACACTGCAAAATAATCCAAAACTTCATATTTTCAAATTCAAAATTTTCAGGATGTTACATATATTGAATCATCCCCTTTGTTATGATCTCCAACATAAGCACATATCATTTTTACCTTTTATTGTTTTGTTTGTAAATTACTGAAATTATTGACTGTACAGTACAATAATTTTGGGTTACTAGAATTTGTGCGCTGGAGTCTTGTTCATGAAATTACTGAAGTGTAGTAAGTTTCTCGTTTAATTACTTTGGGTGAAAATTAATAGAAATGAAACATGTAAATTCTTAAATGATAGAAAATATTTAGTTTTCAATAATGGAAATTTGAAATATTGCCTAGATTTGTCTTCTGTGTGAAGCTGAAACCAAGAAGCTATTTGATCATAGTTATTTGTTGTAGGAAGCGTTAGATGTAATCTGGATGCTTTAGTGAGTGAAATAAGGAGCAAAGATGTACAAAATGCCAACTCTGAATATTGTGGTTAACGGGGTGGGAATGTATCAACAGAGATGACTATGGTTTACTAAGACTTTCAATTTAAATTTTTTGTGAAATTGATCCACATCAGTGCGCACTTCCACATAGATGAAACTCAATCATGGGTAGCATGTTGAGTTTCTTCCCTCCCCCAAGTTTTAATCATTGCTTCTTCATGTGTGGCTTGTTAATGTCACTATCTGAGGCTGAGGTGAAGGAGGTGGCACGGTGGTGACTGCAGCGTGCCCGGTGGATGTGCAGGCACTAGCTCTGGCTGATCATGCTTGCGGATCTCATGCTCCTCTACGTGCTCTTTATCGCCTGGCTTGTTGTGTGCAAGGGATTGAGCTGCACTGTCTGGTTAATAGGTAAAAAACAAAAATAACTTCTCTAATTCACATGATTTATCTGTTTTTCACTTTTATTGGTCTTGGTGTAGAGTGTTAAGCAAGATAGTTAAGCAGAACAAAGGACTTCTTTACTCAGTCGTCAGTCCGTCATCACTAAGAAGAGAACTTAAAAAGGCTAATAAAGAGTTTTGAAGAATAGTAGACTCTCTCCCTTCTCTCTCCATGATCCTCCATTGATTTCATTGTGAGAGTGATCCCTGGACCTTTTTTGCCTGACAAAGATGTGGCATGTTCCATTTTCAGACAATTGCTTTAGTCTTGTTGAAGTATTTTTTCCATGCACCATTTACTAGATGTGTGCACTAGAATGCTGCTGATGTTATTCTTGATTCCTTTTGTCTAAAAGTATCTGGGCTAAGGAAGATTGAGTGTTAGTATATGTTGAAACATCGTGATCTCATATGCACCGAGTTAGTCACTACTACTAATTTTAGTTTTGGTACAACTTATAAAGGCTTGAAATCATCTGTAAGTATTAACTTATTGGTGAAAATATGAAGCACGGTGTGGATGTTGAGCTATTATGTATTGACATGTCATGTTTTGCTTGACATGTGTGTGAAAGAAAAATTATAATTATTTATTGTATGGTCTACGTCCATGTCTCACCCTCTTTTGGAATTCCGTTGCAACACACGAGCATTTTACTAGTTATAGGAAAAATGGAGGATTCCAATTTCTATGGGATTTGCTACTATTCACCCCTTTGGAATGGAGGATTGGGGCATAGGAAAAATGAAGGAAATTTTCCTTTGCCATTGATTTCATACAAAAACCATAGAAATTGAAACATCCACCTAGATCTCTTTTTTCTTTCCTTTGCGAAGATCGAGGCAAATCAAGCTATGCAGCTACAAGTGACATAATTTGAGCACAACTTGAGAGTATTCTATTTTATACTTTCTTAGCAAAATTTATGTGTTCATAATTTGTGGCTCAATTCAATGCATAGAACAGTGAAGCCCTTAACTAACTAGAGAATGCTACCCAAATTCTATAACTATTTCATAATTTAATAACTTTTCACAAACCACAAGCACACAGTTCTTTAATCGCCCCCAATCTATACCATTTATCCATCCTTGATATTAAAGCACAATATGTGCCATCAGAGATAACACTTAGTGCACAAATTTATTCATAAAGCCATTGTATATATCATTAATGAAATTTAATTTGATTCCAAAATAATGTTCTAGAACTCATAGCATGGCTAAGCAATCTAATCAACCCATGTTAGTAACAAATTAATGACCAACTAATAATAACCATCCTATAGTGACAAAGGATCATGGCATACAAATGGCAAGGTGCATAAGTAGCAATTGTGACAATAACTACCTCTCAATGTATTTTAATAAAAAGCAACGCGTGATAATTTAAATGCAAAATAATTTTATGAAGCTAAGTTCAATATGATCAAGGTTGCACAACTTGCCTTCAACGAAGTCTTAATCTTGAACTACTTCTTCTCCTTGATCAATGAACGATTCTGATGCGTCGAAATCTACTCTCACAAGAGAAAAATCCAAATAAAAATAAAAAAATAGAGAACAAACAAACTCCAAAATTAAATACAATTTAACATAAAAATACTCCTTTGATTTTAGATGAATTGAGAGACTTAAATGGGCCCAATCGGAGTTCGCATGAGAGAACAAGCTCTTGGAAGTTGAATAGGCTGAGAAAATCAAGAAAAAAGAAAAGAAAGAGATTTGAGAGACTGGCAAGTGTGACCAGAGAATATTCTGAAATATTTTGTTGTTATAGAAATTTTTGAAATTCAATCACAACAGACAAGTAGGATCCATGTGTTGTAGACATGGTCCACGGCAAACTTGATCCACCGAATCATTCAAGACTAGGGTTGATGCAAGCAAACACGTGCGCAAAGCATGCTGAGGTGGCACTGACTCGGCATCCTACATACCATGCCGATGTGGCACACACATGAGCGACAGGTTAGATGAGTGTGCTGATGGGCGGCTACGTAGGACCTATTTTTACGTGGCTTGACACGTGATAGAATGTCATATCCTTATTGTTAGGACCTGTATTTTACGGGAAAGTCTGAACACTAATCTTGGTCAAAGTCACAACAGCTAGATTTGGATATGGCCAAATGAGCTGCCCGGCATAGCTCGGCATGGAGCCAGCTAGACACAACTTATTTAGATATGGCCTGGTTAGCCCAGCTAACTAAGTATGTCATTGTGTCGATCCACATGCTTAGCCTCAAATCTAGGCACAGCTCAAAGAGGTCACGGCCCATGCTATGCCGGTCTGGGCATGTCAAGCTCAATTGTTCATCACGGTTGCTCTATTTTGCCTATGTGCGGACATCGGCTGTCGCTAGTAGTGATGTGGACGAGGATGGTTGGCAGCGGCGGTGCAAATGAGGACCAAATCTGGTTGACGGGGAAGACGAGAAATGGATCCTGTCGGTGCTGATGATGGGGAGACTTGGACTTGCTGGCGATGAAGACGAGGACTTCATCTCGCCCGCATTGATGATGCCTGACATGGCTGAGGATCGGATCTGGCCAACGGCGAACACTAAGACTACATCCCGATGGTGTCGAAGAGGGCGAGCCCCAGATCTGATCAGCGGTGAGGACATCGAGAGAGAGTAGGCAACAGGAAGGGAGGAGCCGAGGACAAGAGGAGGCAACAGCCGCACGGGGACGACGAGGGTGGCCACACATGGGGGAGGGGGAGGGGTGGGGCAAGAGGGACAGGTCGATGAGGGAGGCCACTAGGCATGGTTAAGATAAGAGAGGGAGGGAAGGGGCTGCTGGAATGTGCCGTGCTTGACCGGGCATGGTATTGTTCGTGCTATGCTGGGCAGGCCCATCGCACCAAGGTGTCAACTCAAGCATGGCATGGCTGGCTGGATCGGGCTGGTACTACTCATTTACCTATGGGCCATGTTGTATTTAGATCAGATCAATAGTACTATACTTGAGCTAGCACGGTTGAACCGGCCCATTTGGACAATTCTAGATGTGGGCACCAACCAAACAAGGCCATTTTTGCAATAGGAAGATTTTTGAAAGGGATGCAACTAGAATTTCTCCTCAAACTCCGCCGCGCACGAACTTCAGACTCCGCCGGCCACCACACGTCCACCCTGTCAATTGCAGCACCAACGTTGCCAGTACCGTTCTAGAAGTGTCTTCCTCGTTCTCTCTCTCTTCTGGCAGCAGCATGTCGTTTCCGACACATTATTGATTAAGACAAAATTTATTAAAAAAAACTTCAGCAAGGCAGAAGAGAGAAGAGGGGAAGGCAATCCATATCTGGAAAGGCCATTTGAATCCCTGTCTCCAGATAGAAAAGAAAAAAAAGTGGCCTAATTTCTTCCAGCGCAGCGCATCTGGCATCCTCTCCCCTCCTCGCCTCCGAACAATCGCTTTTTAGTTCGTGCCCGACCAGCCTCGTATTCCGTTTTTAATTTTCCTCTCCCTCTCTCTCCCTCCTTTCTTCCTCTGCTGCAAGGAGGGGGGAAAGAGGAGGAGAGCACGCCAACCAGGAGGAGGAGGAACGGGAGTAGTCCGTTGAGGAATCAGTGCTCTCCCCCCACCTCCTTCACGTCGGCGTCGGGGTCACGCGAGCGCCGCCGGCCAGCAGGCATGTCGCCCTTCTATCTTGCTCGCAGTGCTTCCAAGGTGCGTGTGGTCCGGTGGACTGGGTTGCTTGTTCTTGTTACCGTTCGGTTTCTTTCTGTTCCGTGGATGGAGGATTTCCGTGGAGATTTGAGTTGGTTTGGGTGCGGGTTGGTGTGCAGGTGGTCAGGAGGATCTCCTCCGAGACGTCAGTCGAGCTCAAGATTCTCTCCGAGAAATGGCGGCTCCTCCTCGCGGGCCTCGTCTTCCAGGTATCATCCGATGAATTTCTTTGTTCTTCACTGTTACTCTATTAGGGGTTGAGAAATTAGCAAGATCGCAAATTTTCTCCATCTGGATGTGAAGTGAGCTCAAGAATTACTGCTCATAAACGTTGAAATTTAGAAAATTCAGCTCTCTCTCCTCTCCTTACTTTGATTGTAATCGTTGAAATTTCGAAATTGGAGGTGGTGGATATACTAGGGCATGATTTTAGGACGATCCACTCGGGCATGTTATTGGTATTGCAACTATTGCTTGATTCAACTATCGAAACAAGCAACACTAATTTGACCTTTTTCGTACAAACAGTACATTCATGGTTTGGCAGCTCGAGGGGTCCATTATTTGCACCGGCCAGGGCCTACCCTTCAAGATCTTGGCTTCATGATTCTTCCCGTATGTACAATGATAGTCCACTTTCTAATTGCTTTGCAGATTATTTGAGAAAAAAAATGTGTAGTTCTGGAAATGCTTTCTTATTTTCTTTTGGTTATGCTGAACTTCTTCTAGGAACTTGGAAAAGAAAAGGGTTACATCAGTGAGACCTTGTTTACATTCGTCTTCCTCTCCTTTGTGTTGGTAAATTTCTTTATTAGTATTTCATTTGATTTATCCTGCTCTTTCTAATCGCTATTGGACTTATTTTCTTTACATTTTCATTTGTATATGCTTGGAAACCTAATGATAACACAATGCGAAATCGAGTTGTTTATATGAAGCTAGAAGTACACTTTATTTCTTTGCCTGTGATATCTAAATAACCGCATACAAGTGCCATGTTTCCTATGCAAAGTACATGAATTTCCTCTTTCTTGTAGTTTTTTTCCTGAACAGGATGATGCTCCTAGATATAAGTTTAGCTTTGATAATTGTAACAGAAACCTATTTACCTTACAGTGGACATTTCATCCTTTCATCCTTCAAACCAAGCGCTTCTACACCGTTCTTATTTGGCGCAGGGTGCTCGCCTTCTTATGTGTAAGTGTTTCAACTCCCAATTTTTCTTAATTTTGTTGTAAATAATATGCTGGTATCTTTCGTTTGTGCTGTACAACTTTATTGGGAATAGCGTATTTTTATGTTTTGTGTTTCTTTAGGCTTCTCAATTCTTACGGATAGTCACATTCTATTCCACACAACTTCCAGGACCTAACTATCATTGCCGTGAGGTAAGGTGGCTTGTTAGGGCTGTAACTTCTGTTCATAATGGCATTCTTTGAAGTTTGTTACTCTGCATTATGTTTTTATAAACACTTTCATTTATCCAATATAGGGTTCACCTCTTGCGAGACTACCACCACCCCAAACTGTTGCAGAGGTGCTTCTTATTAATTGTAAGAGGCCACTTCTACATTCTTTAACTCATCAATTTGAACTGCTACTCATTTTTTATGTACGAATATCCTAAGTATGTTGTATTACTTGACTGCAGTTCCAAGAGGAGTAATTTACGGATGTGGTGACTTGATATTTTCATCCCACATGATTTTCAGTCTAGTCTTTGTCATAACATATCAGAAATATGGAAGTACAAGGTGAGGTTTGACATCGAGGTGTTCATTGTTATTGTTACTATTATTATCTTAACTTCAGCCCATGTATTAAATATTACACTCATAAGTTGCCTAATTATATATTTTAAATTCATGTCAGATTTATTAAGATGCTTGCATGGTGCATAGCTGTTGCTCAGAGTCTTCTTATAATAGCTTCTCACAAGCATTACAGTGTTGATGTTGTTGTCGCATGGTGGGTAAATATTTCACAGTCGTTGCTGTGTCTGCCATACATCTGTTTCTCCTTATTGATGTGTCTTCCCTATACAGGTATACTGTGAATTTGGTGGTTTTCTTTGTGGACAAGAAGCTTACAGGTAAGAAAGAATCTCTTGCCATTTTTTATGATAATTTTTCCAAATTGGTTTTATTATTATCATTAAATTTTTGTGTGTAGAACTTCCTGATCGATCAGCAGGATCAGTATCAGTTCTACCTGTGAGTGTGCAGGATAAAGACATCAAGTTGAAACAAGAGAACACTGGGCTGCTGCATGGTAACAGTGTTGATGCTTCTGATCGGGTATGAGGCATCACAATAATAATCTTTTGTTACAGCAGGATAGAAGGTTCCCTTGAATTTGTTGGAAATTCAAATGCTGCACAAACTCTGGAACTGAGGAATATCCTTGTGTTGTGTGCAGAGACCACGAACGCAAATGAATGGAAAGCACCTTGAGAATGGGAACCATCTTGATACTGAAACAACAAAAACATGACTATAAATGCTGATATTTTTTTGCTAGTCGAAAGACATCCCAGTACTTGGGAAGACATCTACACGCTTTGGTGCCTGGCACCATAACGGCTTCAGGTCCTAGCTTTGAAAGAAACAGTTAGGCGCCTTATTGGTTCTAGCCTGCGGAAGTTTTGTTCCTACACTGTCGCTGTGTTACTCATTTTAACTACTCTTTCTAAATTTTTAGGTTTCTCTGATTTTTCAACATGTAATTTAGATTATTCGTTTATACAAAGTTGTATAGTTTGCACAGCACTGAGATTCTTTGCCATGTGTATTCACCTAGAAGATCTGAGTTTGCCCTGGCCAATACCTACCCCTGAAAATGAAGGTCATATGATTCATTTGATTCGTTGGCTTCTCTCTGGCCGCCTTTTCGCCCTTTTCACGGACATAATTTGAGTCATCCTTTTACATTGAATATTCACCGTTTTAAACTCCCATGCTTCCACAGATTATACACTTCAACTCTCTGGTCAATGGAAGGTTCTGATTCGGTACGTTAGTGGTGTTGGCATGGAAGTCTAGCAGGAGTGGGGCTAGTTAAAATTGCACAAGTGCTTCCGTTGATAAATGCCGTTCCTTGTATACATAAAATCTAGAATGACACAGTGGTGGCTTCGTACAAATACGACGGATAGCACCAGAGGTTTTGCTAGAATTTTTAGTGAATTTAGCACTGTTTGGTTACGATATTTACAAAAATAGTAGTATACGCATCGTATTTATAAAAGTGGTACTTTTGCCGTCTGGTGGGCAGGCTGGGCGGGGGGGGGGGGGGGGGGGTCAGCGGTAGGTGTCTGCTGCTCGCCAGCAAACGGTAGGCAGTCTGCTGCCTGGTGAGCTAATTTTATCTGACTTAATTATCTACCTTAATTTTTTTGTTTAGTACTTATTTGAATTTTGAAATATATCAAATGAGCTTAAAAAATTACGAAAATTTATGTATAGCCTCTTGACACAACGTACTTGACAATGTAATTTTTGGGTAATTTTATCTGTTGTGAATGTTGCTAAAAAATTCATACAATTTTGATATTTGTATGAGTTTTTACATATAGCAAACAAGCTCGAAATATTACGAAATTTTATATGAAACCTTCCGACACAGTCATATTTATTGTGTAATTTTTTAAAAATTTTATGCGGTCTAAATTTACCATGTTTATTCAGGTTAATTTAATAATGAATTTAACGATGCTCAGGTATCTTTTAAAGTGGCTGACATTTGTGCTTCGCACATGTGTCGGCCCGATCGTGCTATATTTTCTTTCCTACTGTGTCTTTCGCACAATTGTCACTCTGTGTGTGTCGTGCCCTTTTGCGCGTTCCCTTGTCCGCACTAATGTCGTTATGTCCGTGTCGTCTCCCCTCGCCCGCTCCCTCGTTTGCATATTTGTTAGTGTTACCATGCCGTCCCCCTCGCTTGAAGTGCTGCTCGTGACAATGGGTCCTCAATCTACGGGGTGAGCGCACCGAGTTCACTTTTCGCTCGGCCATAATTATGAATCTCTCATAGTTCGTCATTGCTCATCTCAGTCGCTCATCGCAGAAGCTCATTCTCACAGTTGTCGCTCAATTAAGAGTGCGTAGCTAATTATTTTGAGAAGTCAGTGCATATCTCATTACGGACACGACAGTGCTGATTGCTTCTCCTGAAAGATAGGTAATTTTTCATGGCATGCTTTCGGCATTATTTTCGTAGTCCTAGTCATAATTATTGTTATTTAATTAGTCATAATTAATATAATTTGTATTATGAAGTAAGTTTTACTATCATTATTAATCTTCGCACTAATATTTGGTATGTCCTATATATTGGAAGGTATGGCTTTACCGGAGCTTCTCGAACAGTTGTACGATGAGAAACACCGTTACCACTCATGGATGACGAATGGCGCGGCTGGCTCTTCACCCTTCAAGCTGCGGAGGAGGGGGAGGAAGGGATCTATGGGCGCTGGATAAGCGCTACGTTCCAACCTTGCGGGCCATAGGCTTATTGCCCTTTGCAAGGCTGTCTCCTCACCGGGCGGCAGGCTGCCTACTGTCTGCTGATGGTATGGCAGGTACCTACTGCCAACGGTCCCCCCACACGTTGCCTCACCGGCGTTGCCGCCCGCCCACAGATGGCAAAAGTGATATTTCTGCAAATACGATGCGCTTACTACTAATTTTGTAAATACCATCGCTAACAGTGCCAAATCCGCTAAAAAGTCTGTGCTTTGCTAGTTTGTCTGCCTAAGTTATGGCCATGCCGCATTGCCTAAGTTTCCTTTGTATGATGTACGTTTGTTCAATGCATATCGACCCCTCTAGCTTAATGCATGCAATGCAGCATTTGAATAGTCCACTCAAAAAATAGCAATCGCAATGATGCGCACACCATTCAGTTACCTGCTTTATGAGATTGAACATAATCACAAACTACATGCTACAAGCTTCTCTATGCATACATACTGATAGAAGGTGCCTTGTGGTACCCACATGGAGTGTTGCAGTAATGGGCACCTTGGATGTGGCTAGCCATCGTTGTAGTGGCACGCACACATGCAGGTAGGGTTTGCGCAATAGCATGTAAGATCGTACGAATTTCCTATGTCGATGACCTCCTCATTGCCCCTCTCGCGCTGCACCTGTTTGCCTGAGGTTACCATTCTCCTCATTGAGACTGTCAATCCACGACTCTATTTCTAAGATTCAATCTGCGTCTCCATCTCTAAGATTCACTCCCACAGTGTATCCACGTACCTCACAACATAGTGTTCATGGGGAGAATCGATCCAGCAGACGAAGTCGCATTTTGCCATTTGTTGGAAAGGAGGATTAACATGAAAGCTCTATTAGCAGTAAGAGAAAATAAACTATTACCTAATTGTACCTCATAGTGCGGGCATCAGAAGAAACATCGCCCACCATCGAAATGGCCTTCGATGACCTACACAACCACGTCCTCCTTGTGTCTGCATTTCGGCCATACCGGTTGAGCTTGTCTATTTGGCATCAAGCGGCAGTTAGGGCCGAAATCCTTCTTCATTTCTAGGAGAAGGTCTTCCTTTGGCGACCCCACTCCAACTAGCCCCTCGGTGTCTGCCATGCTATGTTAGTGTATGACGCAGAAGGTTCTTCTTTCTACAAGAAGCGAAATGTAGTTCAGATGAGCGATGAGTGATTGCGAGAGCTCTGTATTTGAAGCAAGCAAAAAGAGAATCCGGTGTGTAATTAAAATGTAAGCTTTTCTCTAAATTTTGGTAGCATTTGTTTTAAAACATAGATCACTAAAGAGAATCAAAACAATCTATCGAGTAAAACAATCCTATGCATGCCACCTTCTCAAGAAGTACCTAAAAACAAAACATAAATAACAAGTGTGAGTCCACGACTTAGCAAAGTACAAGCTAGGTAGTAAACAAAGCCACATAAATAGATATTATACAAAAATAATGCCCATAAACAGCCATCCATACTAATTTCAACAATTTTTAACTTTTGCTTTCATACGATGCAAATGCCACAACTCACATCTGTTTTCTCTTTGCAATTACCAGTAATGCGGAGTCTGCACTAGTCGATGCATACTCAAGCCTATGCCTTCTTGCATAGAGACCTCAAGCCACACTACATAAGTGTGGGGATCTCAAGCCCGTCTAAAGCATGACGGGGATATCAAAATTATCATTACTTGGCTACCACGTAGACCAAGTTTCAAGGACCAATGAAATGATATAAATGAATATTGTCAACCATTAATCTTTATCTTTTTACATTATGCACATTGACATAAAGCATGACCAACAACAAAACATAAGCAAATATTCTTATGCATAACACATTAACAATGCATAAGTGCTTCTTCCACAATTTGGTTACCGACTACTTCCACTTGCCTCAACCATGTGACGAAGGATGACGAGTAGAGGGTCCTACCCCTTGATTCACACTACCACGTAGGCATTCATAAAACATGGTAAAAAAAATAGTCTAAGGGCAGTACAATGTTAAAAGTTCGCCACCCAAACAACCCTCTCCAAATAGCAACATTTACCCGCAGCTCTACTGTTCAAGTAGCCATAATCTAGGTTCAAGAACCCAAACCTATAGAATGATATATTTTCTTGAATCTACAGAAAATTTCCAATTTTTTCTTCAACATCATCATTTTGAGATTCGGGCATCAATAAGGCCTGTAACATCCTGAAAATTCGAAGCTGGGAATCATGTAGCCCTTGAATTGTTTTGAAATATATTTTGTCGATATTTGGAAAGTTTGTGGATTTTCTTTGGTTTATGGTTGAGGTTCCAACAATTGAAAATAAATTATGAAAAATAGAACTAATGGAAAAGCATGAATGAAATGGGAAAATAATAAAAAGAATTGTGGGCCAGTTCTCGGCCAAGCCTAGCCGACCCAGGCAGACCCATCCCTTTCCCCTCTCCCTTGCTTCGGCCAAGGCCGAAGCCATCCCTCGCCATCGCAACCCACAGCCCACTCCCACCACAGCAGCCGCCTATACGACCGCACCTCCTTCGGACCAGCGGTTGAAGGCCTGCCCCCCGTGCTCGCGTCATTGGGACCCATCCGTCCTACTCCCCACTGCCACGCACGTCACTGCCAACCGCCTGGCAGCCTCACTCCGTCGCGTCGCTCTGCCGCAGTGACTAACCCCTTTGACCGTGCTGTCGCATCGCTTGCGTCATCACGGGCGCCGCTTCCCACCGCCCCCTACTCGCTTGGCCGCCTCTTGATGCGGATACGCACATGCTTAGCACTTTTAAGTCAAATACATTATTTCACTGGAAAGAAGTATTGAGCCGCATTAAATATTGTAAGGTGAATTTGCTTCTTAATGAATTTTTTTATATTCGTGGGAACGATATACTACCTTACGCTAAATTTTTGTTTATTATTAGGTTTGAATATTGTGATGATTCTGGGGCCAAAACAAAGGAAAAGCCCATGCAGCTGATCAAGGAGGAAAGAAGCCCATGCAGTGGGAGAGCAAAAAGGGAGGAACCCAAGGACTTAAACTACAAGTTTTGGATAAAATTTTCAAGCCAAATTCGGATTTCCCACGTGCTCAACCCAATTCAAACTCGGATTCAACTCAGAATTCAATTCGGATTCGGTTCAGGACAGCCTAACAGATAGTTACTAAAAAGGCCATAACTTTCACAAACGGAGTCCGATTCAGATGTTCTTGTACTCGTTGGAAAGATAATTTTAAGGGCTACGTAATGGATCTGGTCCCAACTTCAAATTCATCACGGATAAAAAGTTATGAACGAAACAATATCATGGGTGGAAAATATAGTTTCCTTTTTGTGAGAGTTCGTATCTAAAACCATATAGGGTTGAGTTGTACTTGGTTTGGGAACCATATGGACGTCCCAAGGGGCTATATAAGCCTTGTATTGATAGCCTTTAGGGTAGACCACGTTTGATAATAAAATACTCTTGTTCTTTTTGATGGCCGACCCAACTTGAGGGATTTGGGAGTTTGCTAAAATTAAGATCGTTCAACCTTTCCGTTGGGAATTGGGAGCGCGATGGAACTTCATCGGTGGTTGTGAAGTTCAGCACGTGTGGTTGGGCGAATTATAGAGTGCTAACTCTTGCATTGGCAACGGGAGATCACTACGGTTCATCAAATCCACGTGAGTATCTTGATCCTACGTCAAGAAGATCGGGCGACCCCGTATCATCTTGATATCAGAGTGCGGTTTACTCGGTAGGATTATTTACCCTTACTTTTAGATTGTTTTACTTCTGTTCCTATAGTCCATTAAAATAAAAAATTGCTACAAAAAAAAAATCCAAACCCTAGTTTCGCATATGTTATTTTCGTGAGTTTTATTAAGTCTTGATCCATTAGAAATTTTGTTTAGGTGCTGATCATTCGTGTTTATTTGCGTAGCTTAATCTTTGTGTCCAATCCAAAATTTTAAAAAAATCTTGATGATATTTTTTCATCAATTGAGACTAGCTGTTGAATATTGCATCTAGGGCTGCTCTTGAGTATTTTACACCATGCTGAATATTTATGACCTGTGCAAATTCAAAGAGACTATTAAATCTAGTTCGGCCTTTGAAAAAAAAGAAAAAAGTTACATATTGACAAAAAAAGAAGAGAGAGAAGAAGAAGAAGAAAAAGAGAAAAAAATAATGGCCGAATTTGGGTGAGTTCTTAGTCCATAAATTCAGATTGTGTAATTTAATTTCTTGAGCAATCTCGTGCCCTTACATTCATATCATTGCAATTGGCTAGCGTCTCTCCTAGTATCTGGTGCAAAACGAGCTATCTAATCTTTAATTTCAGATTGCCTCTAGTTAGCTCATTCCATTGTTTGCATCGAGTCACATTGATCTTTGCGTGTGCGTTCATATACTTCACTTAAATCTTTTGGATCAACACTTATGCAAAGTTTCTAGCTTGGATTATTACTTAATCTTACAACATCGTGAAATTCAGATTGTGTAGGATAAACATTTTCATACCAAGCTCCACCATATAACCGTTGTTGTGCAAGTAGTGAACACTCTTAAATTCGCTTCATCATCACTGTGCTGTTGTCACTTCTATCAGGTGTAAGTTTTTAGTGGTCTTAATTCACTTCGGAAGGGTAAGAACTTTACTTGGGAGAGAAAACAGTGAGATTGAGTGATTTTCATAAATCATTATTCTACATAGCTATTTGTTTCTTGCATACCTAACCATGTCAGGTGGAGGAGAACACCATGATGAGAGTGGTGAGATAAATGAAACTCAAGCATTCGTCAAGCAATATCAATTTGGGGCACTCCGTGAACACTTTCAACGTGAGCTACGTCAAGGGCTCGATCAACTCCATGAGAAGCATGATGCTTTTGCTGATCAAATTACAAGGGAGATGCAAAATATGGAGATACAAGCTGATAAAAATGTGCGCCAATTGCGGGAGGACATTGGAGCCCTCACTAGGCTCATACAAGCTCGCAATGGTGGCGATGAAGCAAGTGTTCAAGGAGGAGAAGCTGCTGCACACGTACCTCCTGCACTGCAACACCGAGTGGCGGCCAACGTTGTGCGTCCACCACAGCTTGGAGGACGAGGAGGAGGCCATGGAGGGCGTGGCCAAGGCCTAGGTGGAGGCCGTGGTGGTACTGCACATGCGATGGAATGGGATAGTTATTTTACTTTGCATTACAATGACCATTATCGTCGTCCACGCAATGAAGATGATGGATTGGGTAAGCTCAAATTTTCGATGCCCAAGTTTGTAGGTAGTAATGATCCCGAGGAGTATCTCACTTGGGAATTGAAGGTTGACAAAATATTCCGTATACATCACTATACAAATGAGAGAAAGATACAGTTGGCATCACTTGAATTTGAAGGTTATGCTTTGGATTGGTGGGAACAAGTCATTACCCACAGAGTTGAGAATGGAGAAAATCCTGTGGCATCATGGCAAGAGATGAAGCGAGAAATGAGAGCCTGTTTTGTTCCTCATCATTACAAGCGTGATCTATTTGATAAATTGTAGAATATGAAGCAGGAAGCACATTTTGTGGAGAAGAGACTTATGGATATGCGTACACCACAGTTTCATCCAAGCCCATACTTCAATTCTTATGCCTCAACAAGTGTGATACATGGGAAGATGACCGAGCATGAGACTTTCCATTCGGTCAAGAAGACATGTAGTGTTGCCCCATTGTTACAAACAACACTTGAGATGTATCAAAACCCATGTAAGGATGAGTGCCACATAGCTAAATTGAGTGAGAGTGATAAAAACAATGAGTTGTGTGATTCCACCAAATGTGAGGTTGAGAGCATCCAAATTGAGAGTGAGAGAAATACACAAAAGAAAAGAGAGAAAGAGATGATAGAAAAAATGAGATTAATTTTTATACTAACGACTTACTCTCTACTTCTAGTGTTGCTTCTCATATTATGCAGGTTGACATTAAAAATGAGGAGTCGAATGTTCCACAACCGGTACCATTGGAAGTCAAAGATGAGAAGATAACCACAGTTGAAGATGAAGTACTTGCTGCTCCGTTGTTACATCATGACGATTTGATACCTACAGCACCTGCATCAACTGAAGAGAATGATAAAGGTAACCATATTGGTGCTGAATTTATTTGTGAAAAGGTGAGTAATTGTGAAAACTCATGTGTTCAATCGAAAATTCAATGTTCTGAAATTTCTTTGGTCAATTTACATAATGTGGAATTAATTACTCATGAGGAAATTCTTGTTAGAATATCTCCTGATGATTCTTTATATTATATCATGTTCGATGATCCTAAAGAGCTATCTATGTCATTGAGGATGTTGCTGAAATTCATGTTTAAAATCACTAGTTAGTTCCTATGCCTACACATATAAGTTCAATTTGATCGGAGATTATGGTGTAGATGACAACTTTTATGTTTATCGAATATGCATTACATGTGATAAGCTTGCTGAGTTGAAATTGTATATTTTGGACAAACAATCTTTTATACCACGCCATGATCACAATGAGATGAGGTTTAACAATAGTGCTTGCTGTTTACAAAGATTTCTTGTGCCTACTTGTTCCTCTTTCGATGAACAATCATATACAAATAATCAGAGTAGCGCAGTTGAAGCAAGGAAGGCCCTTAAAATTTTCTCTTCCATATTTGAACCGTTTAATCTAGTTTTGCCCATTAATGACTTGTCCACGTACTTTACAAAGTCGAGGACGACTTTTTCTTATGGGAGGGAGAATGCTGTAAATGGAAACATTACAATGTATGCATTTGATAGCTGTTGTAATATCAATTGGTTTGTGCAAAACAGTGAGAA
Organism: Dendrocalamus latiflorus; assembly: GCA_017311315.1. Lineage (NCBI taxonomy): Eukaryota > Viridiplantae > Streptophyta > Magnoliopsida > Poales > Poaceae > Dendrocalamus > Dendrocalamus latiflorus. Next base: position 13,410,448 of record CM029614.1, on the reverse strand, counting down.
TGAGAATGACATAATAATTGATTCATACATATACCACGCATACGTGTTGTTTTTTTTGCTTACTACACCTCCAGGTAATAATAATGTGAAAGACGGAAGGGGCGTAACTGACCAATACATATACCATGCGTACACATTGTATTCTTTTTTTAGTACAATTTTAGGCTATCAAAAGCCGAGGACGGCTGTTCTTGAAGAAGGGGAGAATGATGCAGATACGCACATGCTTAGCACTTTTAAGTCAAATACATTATTTCACTGGAAAGAAGTATTGAGCCGCATTAAATATTGTAAGGTGAATTTATTTCTTAATGAATTTTCTTCTATTCGTGGGAACGATATACTACCTTACACCAAATTTTTGTTTATTATTAGGTTTGAATATTCTAATGATTCTGGGGCCAAAGCAATGGAGAAGCCCATGCAGTCAAGGAGGAAAGAAGCCCATGCAGTGGGAGAGCAAAAAGGGAGGAGCCCAAGGACTTAAACTACAAGTTTTGGATAAGATTTTCAAGTCAAATTTGGACTTCCCACGTGCTCAACCCAATTCAAACTCGGATTCAACTCGGATTCGGTTCGGGACAACCTAACAGGCAGTTACTAAAAAGGTCATAACTTTCACAAACGGAGTCCGATTCAGGTGTTCTTGTACTCGTTGGAAAGATAATTTCAAGGGCTACGCAATGGATCTAGTCCCACCTTCAAATTTATCACGGATAGAAAGTTATGACCGAAACAATATGACGGGTGGAAAATATAGTTTCCTATTTATGAGAGTTCGTATCTAAAACCATATAGGGTTGAGTTGTACTTGGTTTGGGAACCATATGGACATCCCAAGGGGCTATATAAGCCTTATATTGGCAGCCTTTAGGGTAGACCACGTTTGATGATAAAATACTCTTGTTCTTTTTGATGGCCGACCCAACTTGAGGGATTTGGGAGTTTGCTGAAATTAAGATCGTTCAACCTTTCCGTTGGGAATTGAGAGCGCGATGAAACTTCATCGGTGGTTGTGAAGTTCAGCACGTGTGGTTGGACGAATTATAGAGTGCGAACTCTTGCATTGGCACCGGGAGATCACTACGGTTCATCAAATCCACGTGAGTATCTTGATCCTACGTCGAGAAGATCGGGCGACCCTGTACCACCTCTGTTGGCCGCAGTGCACGCCTGGTCGCCTCTATCAGCCGCAGTGCACGCCTTCTCCCAACGCCCATGCCCTGCACGCACGTCGCCCATTGCCCACGCCCTGACCGAAGTCACGTCCCTAGTGCTGTAGCCACTCCACTGCCACGCCCTTGCTTCGACCGCTCAACTGCCCCCCTGCCGCCACCACTTTTCCGCAGCTATAAAGCCTCGCCCGGGCATCTGATGGCACCTCATTGCCCCACTTCTGCTCCCACCTCGAGTAATCGACCTCCCCGCGCACTTAGCTCACCGGCAGTCTCTTCTTCCCTAAGTCCGGCCAAGGAAGTAGACCGCCGATTGACGCTGCCAGAGTTCAATTCCCTTCCACCGAGGCACCCTCGGAGCATCACGACGCCGTCCCCACCCCCGGTCGGACCTTCCGTCGCCTAAACTGCGCCCGCACCGTGATTTGGCCAAGAGTGTGAGCACTACATTGATTTGTGCTTCATCTATGCAATCTGAAGTTACAAGGCTTAGTAGTGCTGAATTGTGCAAGGAGAAAGAAGCCATCAGTTATGGGAGAGAAAAGAATGCCTTAGTTTGTGCGGATGCTTATGTGATTCCTCCTTTACGCAGTGCAAACAAGACAACAATGCATGGAATTAGAGGTGTGGATGGAGAAGAAAGAAAGTTAGTTTGGCTAAAGAGGAAGACACAAGATCAATCAAGTTCTCGTGATTGCAGTTCTGTCCACAAAGTTCATGAAGTTTTCAACATCAATTCTGAGGTTTCTAAGGCACACAAAATACATATTTGGAAAGCTAATGAAGTCTACTTTCCAACAAATCAAACGGCGCATGATTGGAGCTTCCTACACAAAGTTATGGCAATTTCATTGGAAGCTGCACGAGCTGTCCGGAGAGACGCGCGAGACTTGCCAAACATAAGGAGTCCGAGTATTGCAATGCAAGTAAGGGTAAAATACGACCACACCATGGCTTTCTAAAGGTTGAGAAGGACTCATTTTCAGGTTCCAAATGGATTTGGAAGGCCCTTGAACAAGAAAACAAAACATATATAGATTGAAACCGATTCGGACTCGGATTGGGACAGCTGGCAAGACCGATACTAAAATGTCCATAACTTTCTCAAACGGAGTCCGCTTTGGGCGTGCTTGGACTCGTTGGAAAGCTATTTTGAAGCCCCACACAATGGATAAGGTGCCAGCCATGGAATTCTCACAGTCAAGTCGCAAATTGAGAGAGAAACCAGAGATAGCAGTTTAGGAATTTCCTTTTTAGTTCGTATTGGAGTTTGTTTCGGCCTTAGGCCAAGTAGTGCGTGAGTTGTAATCAAGGCCGCACATTGTGCACCAATATAAGGTCAGGGCCTTAGCCCCATTGTAACTCAGGCTATGATATGATAAGTTTTTAAACTCGTGAAATAAAGAAGAAAATCGCCATGATGGTTGGTGGCGGCCAGATTGCGTGATTGCATGCTTTTCTCGTTTGGAGTTTGTTGAGTTGGTGCAAGGCAAGAATAGGAGATTCTTGAGATTGCCCATCGAATCTACAAGGTTCATCTCTTCTAATTCGTGTCTTCTTACTGAATTCACGGTTGGGGAGTTTGGCGGATTGCTTCTAGTATGCGCCTTGCATACTAGTGCAAATTGCCCTTATCAATATTGTTGGCTGCATCAAGCCAAGGAGAAGACTCTATCTAAGGAGAAGGCACCTCGCTGATCGTACCGGGAAAGATCGGGCCATCCCTACGCATCAACTAATCCTTAGTTGGTCTGTATCATCGTGGTATCAGAGCGTGGTTAACCACGGTACGAGGTTGCTGAATTTTTTTCTTAATGGCGGGTTCTATGAAGACTGAAGATAGCGAGGCGCGGCATAATCATAACGAGCTAATTGGGGAGGTGCCCCAATAAGTGGCGTCTTTGCCGCCCGAGGTACGAATTGGATTTGAAGCGACACGTGACTACTTCTTGAGTTGTCACCGGAAGTTTGAAGGCAAGGTTGATGATTTGGGGGCGCGAATTGATGCGTTGACGGAGGTGATACGCGTCCAACCACCACAATTTCAGCATGTTGAACGGGAACCTCAATATCCCGAACGGCGTGCATCGTACGAAGACGACGAACACGAGGAGGTTTATGATGGTGCAGCAGGCTTTGCTCCACAACCACGCAGTGCTCAGCACTACCGTGGTGCTGACCGTGGTAGGGACATGCATGGCAGAGGTGCTGCCCGTGGTGGAGGTATGCGTGATGGTGTTGGATTTGCACAGCGTGTTGCCGTGGATGATGGAATTGGGCGGATAAAAATTTCTATCCCATCATTTAATGGTAAAGCTGAACCGGAAGAGTATTGGAGCAGGAGATGCATGTCGAACAAATTTTTGACAGCCATCACTATACTGAGGATAAGAAGATTTGTTTGGCGTCAATTGAGTTCACCGGATATGCTCTTGTTTGGTGGAATCAATTGTGTCACGTAGGAGCTCGTCCGAATACTTGGGTACAATTGAAGAATATTTTGAGGCGGCGTTTTGTCCCAACACACTACACTAGGACCTTGTACAACCGGCTATAACAACTATGCCAAGGTAATTCTAGTGTTGATGAGTATTATAAAGAGATGGAGATGCTGATAATTCGTACAGGAACAGAGGAGCATGATGAGGCTACTATGGCACGTTTCTTTAATGGGTTGAATGAGGATGTGCAAGATAGGTTGGAGATGGTCCATTACTACAACATCCAAGACTTGGTGCATCAAGCTGAACGTGCTGAACAATAATTGAAGCGCAAACAAGCCAAGGGTGGACATGCCAACACTCAAACAAACCCATGGAGGCGTCCATCACAGCAAGGCGATGATGTTGGTTCACACTCCAAGGTGGCGACATGAAGCCGTTCAAATGGGGCTCTTTCAAAGGAGGCAAGCAACAGAGGTAAAGAAGCAACCAAATCTGATTCTAGCACGTCCTCCACCGCTAGAACAAGTCAAATTGAGTGCTTCAAGTGTAAGGGCAAGGGTCACATGATGAGGGAATGCCCAAATGCAAGGAGGTGTTACTCACACATGAGGGATATGCCACGGAGGGCGAAAGCGAGGAATCTGAACATGACGATGAGAAATTCAATGATTCTCCGCAGGAAGTTGTGTATTGTGATCCTGAGGTTGGTCCAACTTTGATGACTCATAAGGTGGATGGTGACAATAAGCTAATTGTTGAGAAGGGGCAGCGACGTGGTGTTTTTCAAACCCAATGCATGATCAAAGGCAAACGGTGCAAGCTTATAATCGATGGTGGAAGCTACAACAATGTGATCAGCAAGGACGTGGTTGATGCACTCTCATTAACCACATGGCGTCATCCTAAGCCATACTATATGCAATGGCTTTACAATGTTGGTAAGCTGAAAGTTACTCATAAAGTTCGCGTGCCATTTTCAATTGATGGATATGAAGACAAGGTGGAGTGTGACGTTGTGACTATGCACATGTGTCACATCATGTTGGGGCGTCCGTGGCAGTTTGATCGTAATGTTACACACCAAGGGAGAGCCAATCGCTTCACTTTTATGCATAAAAGTGTATTTCAATCTTTGCTGCCCAAGAGAGATGAGGAGATTATTTCTGACATTGCCATCAAGGGCAAGGAGCTTGTGAAGATTACCACGAAACTGAGGACGGTTTCGCTTGAAGGGGGCAGGAATGATGTGGCCAAGAGTGTGAGCACTACATTGATTTGTGCTTCATCTATGCAATCTGAAGTTACAAGGCTTAGTAGTGCTGAATTGTGCAAGGAGAAAGAAGTCATCGGTTATGGGAGAGAGAAGAATACCTTAGTTTGTGCGGATGCATATGTGATTCCTCCTTTACGCAGTGCAAACAAGACAACAATGCATGGAATTAGAGGTGTGGATGGAGAAGAACGAAAGTTAGTTTGGCTAAAGAGGAAGACACAAGATCAATCAAGTTCTCGTGATTGCAGTTCTGTCCACAAAGTTCATGAAGTTTTCAACATCAATTCTGAGGTTTCTAAGGCACACAAAATACATATTTGGAAAGCTAATGAACTCTACTTTCCAACAAATCAAACGGCGCTTGATTGGAGCTTCCTACACAAAGTTATGGCAATTTCATTGGAAGCTGCATGAGCTGTCCGGAGAGACGCGCGAGACTTGCCAAACATAAGGAGTCCGAGTATTGCAATGCAAGTAAGGGTAAAATCCGACCACACCATGGCTTTCTAAAGATTGAGAAGGACTCCTTTTCGGGTTCCAAACAGATTTGGAAGGCCCTTGAACAAGAAAACAAAACATATAAAGATTTGAAACCGATTCGGACTCGGATTGGGACAGCTGGCAAGACCGATACTAAAATGTCCATAACTTTCACAAACGAAGTCCGATTTGGGCGTTCTTGGACTCGTTGGAAAGCTATTTAGAAGCCCCACACAATGGATAAGGTGCCAGCCATGGAATCCTTACGGTAAAGTCGCAAATTGAGAGAGCAATTAGAGGTAGCAGTTTAGGTATTTCCTTTTTTAGTTCGTATTGGAGTTTGTTTCGGCCTTAGGCCAAGTAGTGTGCGAGTTGTAATTAAGGCCGTGCATTGTGCACCAATATAAGGCCAGAGCCTTAGCCCCATTGTAACTCAGGCTATATATGATAAGTGTTTAGACTCGTGAAATAAAGAAGAAAATCGCCATGATGGTTGGTGGCGGCCAGATTGCGTGATTGCATGGTTTTCTCGTTTGGAGTTTGTTGAGTTGGTGCATGGCAAGAATAGGAGATTCTTGAGATTGCCCATCAAATCTACAAGGTTTATGTCTTCTAATTCGTGTCTTCTTACTGAATTCACGGTTGGGGAGTTTGGCGGATTGCTTCTAGTATGCGCCTTGCATACTAGTGCAAATTGCCCTTATCAATATTGTTTGCTGCATCAAGACAAGGAGAAGACTCTATCCAAGGAGAAGGAACCTCGCTGATCATACCGAGAAAGATCGAGCCATCCCTATGCATCAACTAATCCTTAGTTGGTCCGCATCACACCGTGCATCCCCTTTCGACCGCCGCCGTCGCACGGAACCAACTCCCCACCGCCCCTCCCGAGCCGTACCGACCGCTAAGGTAGACCACCTTTATGTTCCCCTCTTGATTAATTGAACTCTGGTGCTGTGAATTGCCGTAGTCATTGGTCTCCTGTTCCGCCGCTCTCACGTGGTTGAAGAGTTATTGTAGCAGCCGTGGTCGAAAAAGAGACATGGTCATGAAATAGCCATTTATGACCACGTGGTCGAAGTTACGACCGCACAGTCCATACAACCATGCTGTCAAACTATCGACCACGCAGTCATTTACGACCACACGGTCGAAGCAACGACCACGCGATCGATGTCATGACCACGTGATCGAAGCCACGACCACGCGGTCGTTCATGACCACGTCGAACTCTCAACCACGCAGACGCTCATGACCATGCGGTTGGACACTCGACCTCGTTTAATTTTCGTGGTCGAAGCCCTCTCCGACCACTCATACAGTGGTCGAAGCACCCTCCGACCACTCATACCGTGGTCGAAGCACCCTCCGACCACTTACATCATGGTCGCAACTCTCTCCGACCACTCATACCGTGGTCGAAGCTCCCTCCGACCACTCACATCGTGGTCGAAGCGCCCTCCAACCACTCCACAGTCGTCCACGAGCACTCAAAGTCGTTTACGATCGCTCAAAAACACTTACGGCCACTCCATAGCCATTTACGACCATTTAAGATCATTTACGACCGCTCCGTGCCGTTTACGACCGCTTTGTGTTGTTTACGACCGCTTATAATCATTTACGACCCCTCTGTGTCGTTCACGACCGCTCCGTGCCGTTTAAGACCGCTCTATGTTGTTTACAACCGCTCAGAATCATTCACAACCACGCGGTCAAAATTACGACCACGCAGTCATTCATGACCACGCGGTCGAACTCACGACCACGTAGTCGTTTATGACCGTGCGGTCAAACTCACGACCATGCAGTCGAATTTATGACCATGTAGTCGTTACGACCACATAGTCATTACCAACCACATTGTCGTCAGTAGCCGACAATCGGCTATGGGTCCCACCTGTTATTCAAACAGAGAACTTCAAATAATCATAACTAATTCGTTTTAACTCCAAATGGAGTGAAATAAATTTCTAAATTCATCTAAAATCAAAATCTAACCAATGGAACCAAAATCATGAATTTTAGAGTTCATTTGAATTTTCTTGTGAGGATTTATTTGGGTTGCTAATTTTTGTTTGAATTTTCGCGCACGTAAAAATAACATACAAGGCTCAGGAGGAGGAAGCTGAGGCTAAAGCATCTCTTCGATGATGAAGACCAAGTTCAATGTGACCAAGGCGAGTCAATACTTTGATCATGTTGAACCTACATTTTCTGCAAATTTACTTTTGTTTAAATTATCAAGTTGCATGATGTTATTTCATATGCAAATATATGTTTGTTTTAAGATTCTAGTTATATGCCCATTATTTGATTTGTTAGTATTACACCTCTTTTGGAACATTGAATATCTGAGCCTTGTCACCCTAGTAAAATTATAATGGTAACCTTTCAAAAATAAGTTCATAATTATACACCATGCTTAGTACTGCTTAGATAATCGGGGCACGAAATTGCCCAAGCATCACTTTCAAATATGAGAAACTGATTTGGGAAGTCATGGTGAAAATGACTGGTATATCTCGACATGATTATTTTATGCTCCCAAAAACCCCCAATTTGCTTAAATATCTGGGCGGATGGTATGGAGTTGGTATGTGGTGCAGTGGAAGCACGGTGTGTGGAATGTGGTAGAACCGCCCAGATACCACTAAGGACTGAATCTTGTTATGACCTCCTATGTAAAATAGTATAACCACAAGTCTGGAAATTGCAACTTAGCTGAGTAAATCTATCGAAACCGGGGACTCATCTCACGGGTAGTGGAAAGGAGTGGTTATTGCAAGGGCAAGGGGAGGCCTAAAGGGACACCGAGAGGAGGGTGAAGTTTCCCAGTCAGCTAGCGTTGTGGAGAGTGGAGTCCGAATGTGCTAGTATCAGTGGTGAACATCCCGTGTAACGTATGAGACCCACCGCAAGTGGGAGCAGTTCATAGGGTGAGAAGACAAAAGGGGCTAGATATTTTTGAAAGGTTATTGTGATGGTCTACTCAACCACATGACTAAGGAATCGTGTGGAGCAACGAGCGGATTGTCTCTTGTGGTGAAAGTGTACAAGCTCTGCAGAGTCCAAAAACTATTTGAATAGCCGTGCCCACGGTAAGGGCGGACACAGGAACTTAACTAGATATAGTTTATTTCTAAAACTTTGTGGTTGGAATGGGAAAAGTGGAGGGCAGTGGAAAGCCATGATTTATGTTGCCCTGGGTATTGTCCCGGTGATAATGTATGCGGCTATAACGTTAAAGGTCTAGCATATGGTGTAGAGACCATGTAATGGTGGATGGTATCTGGATCACTACTAGTAAAGCATTCTTTCACACACTATGCTTTAGTTCAAACTGCTAGGTCATAAGCAATTTCTAAGTAATATATTTAAAAGCAATTTCTGGCAAATAAAATAACATGATGCTTCTCTTGATAAGCCAAGCATGTTATTTATTGCATTCTGTGTATTGGTTCGCAGAGCACGGTGGATTTGTGGTCACACTCGCATTACCAAAATCAGAAACAGGGACCCAGGACCACTATGCTCATGAAGATACCCTTGCCGTTGATGGAGGAAATAATGAAGGAAATTAGGGCGCTTTCTACGTTTCTGGTCCTAGACAAGTTGACCCATGGAGTTGTGTGCTTATATATCACCTAAGTTTAGGTAATATATAATGCACACATTTACCCCCAGTCGCTTGCCTGTGGATTAGGGTCTTACTACTGTGATGAGGACATCTCTACTACATATTCATCTTCTACTTCAAGTGTGCATAAAGAAGCTAGTCATGAGGCTGCTACAGGTCATATGACAAGAGCAAGAGCTAAGCTGCTACAACAACAGGTGCTTTTGTTTCTTAAAGAATTCGCTATTACTTTAGATGAGAATGGTATACTACCTAATGTGAATACATTGTGTGTTCTCAGATTTGAAGTAATGGAAGAACAAGGACGAAAGGACCAATGGGCCAGCCCCAAAGAGAAAGAGAGCCATGCGACTACAGGGAGGAGGCCCATGCGGTCACATATCAAAAGGAGGGAAGCTCCATGCAGCCAAGACTTGAAGAAGAGGCCCATGCGCCAATTGAGGAGTTTATGGGCCTGTGTGCCAATAGTGGGCTGAGATTGCATAATTCAGCCATGTAATTAGTTAGTGTTCAATTCCAAATTGTTTTAGGATTCGTAAACCAGATTGAACTCGGCCTTAGGCCCAATGCTTGTGTGCAGAGGTTAGGGTTGGCTTTATGTAGTAGCCGCCCCCCTATTGTTGCTCAGACCACTTTTGATAATAGATTACTCTTGTTCTTTCTGTTGGCCGAACCAACTTGAGGGAATTGGGAGTTCATCGAAATCAAGATCGTTCAACCTTTCCACTGGGAATTGGAAGCGCGATAGAACTTCATCTTGTGGTCGTAAAGTTCAGCACGTGTGGTTGGGCGAATTACAGAGTGCCAACTCTTGCATTGGCAACGGGAGATCACTACGGTTCGTCGAACCCTTGTGAATATCTTGATCCTACGTCGAGAAGATCGGGCGACCCCGTATCATCTTGGTATCAGAGTGCGGATTACTTGGTAGGATTATTTACCCTTACTTTTAGACTGATTTACTTCTGTTCCATGATTTCGTTCAGTTTCTTTTCATGCCATGATTTCGTCTGCATGTCGTTTACTAATGCCATCATAACCCACTACGAAGGAAAGTTTCACAGCGACCTGAATGGATTCGAAATGCATGCTGAAATAAGCTAGGGCGCATACGAAATCTATTTAGGGTGTTGGCACTCAGATTCATTTCGTACCTCGAGTTCGTCCGCATGTTGTTTGTCATACTAGTTGGTACCTGTTGTTAGGAAAAGTTTCACACCGGCTCATGTAGATTTGAAATGGTTGCCAATATGAGCTTGGGCAAATGTGAAGTCCACTCGGGGTGTTTAGCACTCAGTTTCATTCCAGGTCGTGATTTCGTCCGCACGAAGTTTACTGATGCCGTCATATCCCATTCTAAAGGGAAGTTTCACACCGCCTCCGATGGATTCGAAATGCATGCTAAAATGAGCGAGGGCACATATGAAGTCCATTCAGGATGTTGGTACTCAGTTTCATTACGTGTCCCAATTTCGTCCCATGTAGCTCATCGTACCAGTTGGAACCTGTTAGGAGAAAAGTTTTGCACCGACTCGGACGAATTTAAAATTCTTGCCAAAATGAGCTAGGGCGCAAGTGAAGCCCACTCAGGGTTTTTGCCACTCAGTTTAATTTCGTGCCTCGATTTCGTCCGCATGAAGTTCATAGTACCCCTCAGAACCTGTTGTGGAGTTAAGTTTCACGCCAAGAGAGACGGATTCGAAATGCATTCCAATATAAGCTAGACCATATACGAAGTCCATTCGGGGTGTTTGGCTCTCAGCCTCATTTCGTAGCTCGATTTCATCCGTGTGGATTTTGTAGTACCTATCGGAACCCGTTGTGGAGGAAAGTTCCACAGCGACACGGACGAAACCAAAATGCATGTGAAGTGAGCTAGGGCACAGATGATGTACATTACTAGAGTCTGTCACTCTGTTTTGTTTCGTGATTCGATTTCATTCGCGTAGAGTTTGTAGTACATACCGGAACCCATCGTGGGGGGATTGTTTCACACCGACTCAAGCGGATTCGAAACAAATGCTGAAATGAGCTAGGGTGCATATGAAGTACATTTGCGGTGTTCGGCAGTCAGTTTCTTTTCGTGGCATGATTTCGTCCGCATACCATTTACTAATACCATCATAACCCACTACGAAGGAAAGTTTCACAACGACTTGGATGGATTCGAAATGTATGCTGAAATAAGCTAGGGTGCATACGAAATTCATTTAGGGTGTTGGCACTCAGATTCATTTCGTACCTCAAGTTCGTCCGTATGTTGTTTGTCATACTAGTTGGAACTTGTTGTCAGGAAAAGTTTCACACCGGCTTATGTAGATTTGAAATGGTTGTCAATATGAGCTTGGGCGGACGTGAAGTCCGCTCGGGGTGTTTGGCACTCAGTTTCATTCCATGTCGTGATTTCGTCCGCACGAAGTTTACTGATGCCGTCATATCCCACTGTAAAGGGAAGTTTCACACTGCCTCCGATGGATTCGAAATGCATGCTAAAATGAGCGAGGGCACATATGAAGTCCATTCAGGATGTTGGCACTCAGTTTCATTATGTGTCCCAATTTCGTCCCATGTAGCTCATCGTACCTGATACGGGGTCGCCTGATCTTTTCGACGTAGGATGGATACTCACGGGGGTCTTAATGAATCGTAATGATCCTCCAATGCCAATGCAAGGGACGAACACTCTTTAATCCGCCAAAACACACTCGTGTTGATTTCGCCTACCACCAAGCGAAGATCTATCGTGTACTCAATTCCCAACGGAAAGGCTGAACGATCTTGATTGAAGAAAACACTCCTTCGGCAGCAATGCTAAACTCGAAAACTTTAGTAGATTGCTTTTCTCAAACGTGGTCTCAGCAAAACAAAGGGGATACAAGGGGGTTTTATAGTGCCTCCCCGAACTCACGCAAGGAAAGTCTTGGTCGAATCAATCCCTTATTCGGTCAAGGTGTCCTATTTCAATTCCTAAAACTTAGCAATCTGTTTCCTTTATTTTCGGGCTAAGCCCCTATCCTATTACAAGACCGAGATTGAGTTGGACTCGGTCACCCTTTGGCACGCAGGCCACATGGCCTTCCGTTGATTAGCTCCTTGCCCGCATGGACTCTTCTTGTCATGACTCGTGGCCACTTGGTCCTTCTCCACGTGATCTTCTGTTGCTTCAAAACTGAGAACACATAACATATTTGCATTAGGTAGTATGCTATTCTCATATAACATAATAGAAGACTCTCTAAGAAACAAAAGCACCGGTTGTTGAAGTAGCTTAGCTCTTGCTCTTGTCATAGGACCTTTTGGAGCGTCATCACTAGCTTTGTCATGCACACTTGGAGTGGATGAAGAATGTGTAATAGAGATGTCCTCATCATCCTCCCCCTCTTGAAAAGGAGTCGTCCTCGACTCTGTGGCATCTTGTCCAAAGAATGGTGATAAATCAGCAACATTAAAAGTAGTACTCACCCCATAATCGTCTCCTGGAAGCTCTATCTTGTATGCGTTGTCGTTGATCTTGGCAAGTACTTTAAAAGGACCATCACCATGGGGCATCAATTTTGATTTACGCTTCTCCAAAAAGCGTTCTTTGCGAAGTTGCACCCATACTAAGTCACCTGGTTCAAATAGCATTTTTTTCTAGTCTTGTTAGCTTTAGAAGCATAAGCACGTACCTTCTTTTCAATTACCTCTTTAGTCTTTTCATGGAGCTTTTTCACAAAATCAGCACGCTTAGAAGCCTCCATATTTGTACGTTCTTGTAATGGAAGTGGCATCAAGTCAAGTGGTGTGATCGGTTTGAAACCATACACCACCTCAAATGGACTCAATTGAGTTGTAGAATGCACCGCCCGATTATATGCAAATTCAACATGCGGTAGGCAATCTTCCTACTCTTTTAAATTCTTTTTGATCATTGTCCGCACAACATTGAGAGTGTACGGTTCACCACCTCCGTTTGTCCATCTGTTTGTGGGTGAAAAGTCGTTGAAAACAACAACTTTGTCCCAAGCTTGGCCCACAAAGTCTTCCAAAAGTAGCTCATGAACTTCAGCACAGCTGTCCTCTTTAGTAATGTCAGTGCCCAAAGCTGGCATCTTTTGTCATCCCACTGAGAAAAGCTGCCCCGTTTTGTCATGTCACTGCGCAAAGCTGCCATCTTTTATCATCTCACTAAGCAAAGCTGGCCTGTTTCGTCATGTCCCTCGTTTGGTATAAATAGCACGGTTGGGGTCCCAGCACTTTGTAGAGAGAGAACCGTGTAAATCGAACAAAGAAGTACCCACTCTTTCGTGCTGGAACAAACCATGTCGGAAGCTGAGGGGCCAGTCAATTTTGGGTCACCGAAGGAAGACCTTCCCTTCGAAAGGAGGGAGATCTTTGGTCCACAGTACCGCTTGATACCAAGCCGGCGTGCTCAACCAGTGTGGCCGAAATGCAGACACAATGAGTACGCGGTCGTGCAGGCCCTGGATGGCCCGTTCGATGGCGGACGCCGTTTCTTCCGATGCCCACGCTCCGGGGTACAAATTAGTAATAGTACAGTTTTTGTTATTGGTTATGGACCCTCCATGTTTACCGTCGTGTCCCGCAGATGGCGATATGCGACTTCTCCCGCTGGATCGACCCTCCTCATGAACGGTATATTTGCCGTTATGTGGATACATTATGGGATCGAGTATTGGAGTTGCAGGACCGAAGAGACTCTCAATGAGGCGAACAACGACCTCCGCCAATAGATACGACGCGAGAGGGGTAACGAGGAGGTCGTGAACATAGGAAGCTCTTATGATCCCACATGTTGCTGCGCGAACCCGAGCTGCATATGTGCGTGCCACTACCAGGACGGCGAGCCACGTCCGAGGCGACCCCCTCAGCAATTCTCCATGTGGGTGCCACGAGGCTCGTTTGGCATGTAGGTAAGAAGGTGTATGGTTGTGTTGTGTTTTAGTTGTTGTGTTCGTTGGTGTGTTGATGGCTGTAGTACTTGCTATATGTTATGTACGGGCAATGTATGTGTTGTTTCGTGTTGTCATGTCACTGAGCAAAGCTGGCATCTTTTGTCTTCTCACTGAGCAAAGCTGGCCTCTTTGGTCATGTCACTGAGCAAAGCTAGCCTCTTTGGTCATGTCACTGAGCAAAGCTGGCATCTTTTGTCTTCTCACTGAGCAAAGCTGGCCCCGTTTTATGATGTCACTGGGCAAAGCTGTTATCTTTTGTCATCTCACTGAGCAAAACTGGCCTCTTTGGTCATGTCACTAGGCAAAGCTACCCTCTTTTGTCATCTCACTGGGAAAAGCTGCCCTCTTTTTTCATGTCACTGAGCAAAGGTGCCCCTTTTTGTCTACTCACTGCCCCTTTATGTGCGTGTTTGGTTTGTGTTGTCTGTGGTCTTTGTGCGTGAGGCTGCCCCCCCCCACACAGCCTATAAAACGGAGCCATCCCTCACATACTCCCTTGCCATGTTATCAGTCACCTCCTGAGTTAGTTGTTCTCAATCTGTGTAGTTTTCTTTCGTGCTCACTCCCCCAGACGGCCGCGAATCCTGGGCGACACTACTACAAGTGCCCCTATCACTCGGTGAGTCAGATTGTTTCGGGTTCATGCAAATCGTGGTGGTATGTTTAAAAATCTTCTTGTCATGGAATCGCAGGAAGCTCCTCGTGGTTGCCGATTCTGGGTGTGGGAGGATGAAATGGGCAATAGGACAGACAATGTTCACCATGAGAGAGTTGTCGTGGGGGGTTGCGACCCCGTCGGGATGCGGTATCGTTTCGATAGACTAGAGTGGAAGATAAATTTAATGTTGTGTGCTATTTTGTTTCTTGTGTTTATTGTTATCCTCAAGTTGTAGTGCTGGAGGTTCTCCTCGTGTATGTTGGTAATGTTTCATGCTATGTTGTCATCAAGCTATTTTCTTTCTTGTTTTTCTTGTGTTTGTTGTTATCGTGTATTCTCCCGCTGGAGAGGTAATGTATGTATGTGTAATGGGTGCTGTTAGTTACAACATGCGTGCATACTTATTGTTATCGTGTAGTTGGGTGGCACGAGGCTCGTTTGGCATATAGGCAACGAGGTGTACGGTTGTGTTGTGTTCGTTGGTGTGTTGGTGGTTGTACTACTTGCTACATTTCATGTACGTGCAATGTATGTGTTGTTTCGTGTTGTCATTGCCTGATGCCTTCTTATTATGTTGTCCCGTGTTGTCATCTCTCTGTTGGTTGTATGCCCTAGTAAATCAAAGAACTAAGAGCAACCCTTTTTATACAGGAAACCATCTTTGAACATCAAACCATCAAGCACTTCAAGAGCATCACATGCATAACACAGCAAACCATGCGATGTCACAATAGCACAAATATAAAAATTCATTCATCATAGTCAATTCATCGCCGCCTCGGACGACGTATATGATCCTCTGAGAAGGTGAACCTACTAGGGGAGCGCGGTGCATCGCGAAGATCGTAGTGCGAGGGCTGTGCCCGAGGCGGTGGTGGGTACAACTCTGTGGAGGGTTGCGACGGCTGGCCAATAATAGAGCTCAGAAATTCAGAGGAGGGGTCTATGATGGGAACGGGGTCCCGATCTTCCAACAGGTTTTGGATATGTTCGATTTGGTGGAGGCACGACACAAATCGATCCGGCTTCCGAACGACACGTTCCGAACCCCGCAATCGCAGCACCACGTCTCCTCAGGTTATCAACCGTGCGCGGCCCGGTTGACCTCGCTAAGAAGGCTAATCCTCGCCTGCGAATCGAAGAACACAAGCAAGAACAAGGAAGAACACAACTGAATTGCGGATGTATTGATGTAGCACTCGAAAGTTGGGGTCTCACAAACCGATGAACGGCGAAACTGTTCAATGACAGAATTAATCTAAGCAAAACCCAACCCTAATGGTGGGGGTGGTGGCTGGATATAAAGGAGTTAGGGGCGTGCAAAACCCCTGGACGCGCCCCTAATGGGCTCCAACACGATACAAAGCCGAACGGCCCAAAGACGGTGGCGCAGCACCCTGACAGATTCTGAATGTCCACTTGTTTCGATGATTACTGTTGACTCAGGAGGACTTTTGACATGGGACCAGAGCCATTGGAAAGCTAGTCTTCTCAGCTTTCCATACATATGTGGCACGTCCAAAACGGAGTCCGGATGCGATCTGGGCGTCTGTTTTAGTGCGGCCTGGTCCTGGACTCCGAATTGGATTCGAAGTCGGCTTGAGTTGGACCTCCATCATGATTCGACCACCCTTGCTGGACGTGTGCGCCTCGTAGCCCTTCTCCAAGTACTTCTAGGTCCTCTCCATGGTTCCTAATCATAATTAAATCATTAGGTAGCAATCGATTCTCAAATGAACAAAAAGAAGTACTTAGGAACGAGCTCACCTGTAAATTCAATTGTCGGGCGCGAGCTCTAGTGATTGGTCCTTGAATGTCAAGTGGAGGAGTGTTGTGTGTATCTGACGAAGTGATGTCCTCATCATCCTCCCCCTCTTGAAGCGGAGTTGTCCTCAACTCGGCCTCATCTTCCTCTCCCAAGTATGGCTTCAAATCTGAAATGTTAAAGGTGGGACTAACCCCAAACTCGGGAGGCAACTCAAGTTTATATGCATTATCATTTATCTTCCCAACTATCTTAAAAGGACCAGCAGCTCTAGGCATCAATTTCAACTTTCTTAACTCAGGAAATCTATCCTTTCTCAAGTGCAACCAAACAAAATCACCCGGTTCAAGTTTAACTTCCTTTCTACCTTTACTACCAGTAATCCTATATTTTTCATTCATCTTTTCAATGTTTGCCTTAGTAGTCTCATGCATTTTGACAATAAAATCAGCACGCTCCTTAGCATCATTATGAACTCTCTCACTAGTAGGCAAAGGCAAAATATCAATAGGGGCACGGGGATTGAATCCATACACTACCTGAAAAGGACTTACCTTGGTGGTGGAGTGTTCCGCTCGATTATATGCGAACTCAACATGCGGCAAACACTTTTCCCACAGCTTCAAATTATTCTTCAAAACAGCTCGCAACATGGTAGACAATGTGCGGTTCACCACCTCGGTTTGGCCATCAGTTTGTGGGTGACATGTTGTAGAGAACAACAACTTTGTACCCAACTTGTTCCATAGAGTACGCCAAAAGTGACTTAAGAACTTGGCATCACGATCTGAAACAATAGTAGAAGGCATACCATGCAAACGAACTATCTCTTTGAAAAAGAGGTCAGCAATATGAATGGCATCATCGGTTTTATGACATGGTATAAAGTGAGCCATCTTAGAAAAACGATCCACAACAACAAAAATACTATCCCTCCCCCTCTTAGTCCTGGGCAATCCTAAAACAATGTCCATAGAAATATCGGCCCACGGAATAGAAGGAACAGGAAGAGGCATATATAAACCATGTGGATTCAAGCGAGACTTAGCTTTTTGACATGTAGTGCAGCGAGCCACAAACCGCTCAACATCTCGCCTCATCTTTGGCCAAAAGAAGTGTGTGGCCAGAATGTCCTCCGTCTTCTTAGCACCAAAATGTCCCATCAAACCGTCTCCATGCGCCTCCTGCAATAACAAAAGACGAACGGAACCAACTGGAATGCATAGGCGGTTAGCTCTAAACAAAAATCCATCATTGATCACGAATTTATTCCATGCTTGTCCCTCTTTACAATGCAACAAGACATCCTTAAAATCATCATCAAAAGCATATTGTGCTTCAATAGTTTCAAGACCAAAAATGCGACAATCAAGTTGAGACAACATGGTATAGCGTCGAGACAAAGCATCAGCAATCACATTATCCTTTCCTTTCTTGTGTTTAATGACATAAGGAAAAGATTCAATAAATTCAACCCACTTAGCATGTCTACGATTCAAATTGGTTTGACTACAAATATGCTTAAGTGATTCATGATCGGAATGAATGACAAATTCTTTAGGCCATAAATAGTGTTGCCACGTCTCTAAAGAACGAACAAGAGCATACAATTCTTTATCATACGTGGAATAATTAAGAGCAGGACCATTCAATTTTTCACTAAAGTAGGCAACATGTTTGCCTTCTTGCATCAAAACACCACCAATACCAATTCCGCTAGCATCACATTCCAGCTCAAAAGTCTTACCAAAATCCGGAAGTTGGAGCAATGGTGCGTGTGTAAGCTTGTCCTTCAAAAGATTAAAGGACTCCTCTTGTGATGGCCCCCAATGGAACACGACGGCCTTCTTTGTCAACTCAATCAACGGTGTCGCAATGGTGCTGAATTCCTTGACAAAGCGGCGATAAAATCCGGCAAGGCCAAAAAAACTCCTTAATTGGGAGACCGTCGTGGGCGTGGGCCAACTCCATATCGCTTCCACCTTGGCTCTATCAACCTCAATTCCCTGTGGAGTCACAACATAGCCAAGAAAAGAGACCCGATCCGTGCAAAAGGTGCACTTCTCAAGGTTACCAAACAAACGTGCATCTTTCAAAGCATTAAAAACAGCACGTAAGTGATTCAAATGTTCATCCATGGACTTGCTATAAATCAAGATATCATCAAAGTAAACGACCACAAATTTGCCAATGAAAGGATGTAAAACCTCGTTCATTAATCTCATGAAAGTGCTAGGTGCATTAGTTAAACCAAAAGGCATGACTAACCACTCATACAAGCCGAACTTAGTTTTAAAAGCAGTTTACATTCATCGCCAAGTTTCATTCTTATTTGGTGGTATCCACTACGCAAGTCAATCTTTGTGAAAATTATAGCACCACACAACTCATCAAGCATGTCGTCTAGCCTAGGAATAGGATGACGATACCTTATAGTAATGTTATTAATGGCTCTACAATCTACACACATACGCCAAGAACCATCTTTTTTGGGAACCAAAAGAACAGGAACAGCACAAGGACTAAGGCTCTCACGTACGTACCCACGGTCCAAAAGGTCTTGGACTTGTCGCTGAATCTCCTTAGTCTCTTCAGGATTGGTCCTGTACGCCGCACGGTTTGGCAAGCTCGCTCCAGGAATCAAGTCAATCTGGTGCTCAATCCCTCGAAGGGGTGGAAGTCCTAGAGGAATCTCATCAGGAAAAACATCTCTAAACTCCTGCAAAAGGTTAGTGACAGGAGCAGGCAAAGTGCAAGGCATATTATCAAGAGAAAATAAAGCATCTTTGCACACAAAAACATAGGATATATCATTAACATCATCAATTTCAGCAAGGTCTGATTTGGTGGCAAGCATAACAGAATTGTTCAAATGGAGTACTTGCTGGAGTACTTGCTGTTTATTTGGATCATTAGTAGCAGCAGCTCGCTCCCTATCGGCCTCTATAATCTCAGCTGGAGTCAAAGGCAGTAAAGTAACTTTCTTTCCCTTATGCATAAAAGTGTATTTGTTACTACTACCATGGTGTAAAGCATCATTATCAAATTTCCAAGGTCGACCCAATAAAAGAGAGCATGCTTGCATAGGAACCACATCACAATCAACATGATCAACATAACCACCAATGGAAAAATGGACTCGACATGTTTGTGTTACCTTAGCTTTTCCAGAGTCATTTAACCATTGAATATGGTATGGATGTGGATGCGGTCGCGTGGTCAAACCAAGCTTCTTGACCAAATCAGAATTTACCAAGTTGTTGCAACTTCCTCCATCAATGATGACACGTGCGCGACGGTTCTTGATTGCGAAGAAAGTCTGAAACAAATTATGGCATTGAAGCTTATCGGATTGTTGTACCTGTGTGCTGAGGACGCGCTGCACAATGATGCTCCGTAGCGTCGCTGTGGACGCCCCACCAAGGACCAAGTCGTCATCACCACCACCATTGTCGTTCGAGGCAGCAGCAACATCATCCTCCTCCTCGACATCTGAAGTGCTGATGTAGCCTCCATCGTCTGTGGCGATGTATGCCCGTTGGCTAGGCTAATTCTTCTGCACATGACCAAGCCCATGGCAGCGGTGGCACTGAATGTCGGAGGAGCGGCCCGTTGAAGCCACGGAAGAAGAACTCCTGGCTGGAATCTGCAAAGAAGTTTTTGTAGGATCTACAAGGCGTGTTGTGGAAGGTGGCTTCGGTGGCGCTGCTGCAATCTTGGTCACAGGTGGTGGAGGGGAACGAAAACTCAAAGAAGACTTGGGCAGTCCCGTCGATGTAGTCGTTCTTAGCGTGTAGAAGGGTCGTCCTGTGCTTGCCTTCGCTGATTCCTTGCGTCCCTGCAATTCTATTTCTGCAAGCATAGCAAGCTGGAACAACTGGTTGACAGTAGTAAATTCTTTATAATCAACAATGTCCTGAATTTCACGCCGTAACCCCCCGTAGAAACGACAAATCTTATCATCCGTGTCCTCAACAACCCCACAACGCATCATACCCTTCTGAAGCTCAGCATAATAGTCCTGAACAGAACGATCACCTTGTTCTAAGCGCTGCAATTTTTTTCTCAAATCAAGTTTATATGTGGGAGGAACAAAACGATTACGCATATCTTCTTTTAACCGCTCCCATGTATCAGGTTGTAAGCGCATGTTACTTAGTTCATTCCACCAGATAATAGCAAAGTCCTTAAACTCACTAGTAGCTTGTCTAACTCTATGTTGTTCAGGAACCAAGTGAGAATTAAATTTCTGCTCTACCGTCATCTCCCAATCAAGATAGATATCAGCATCATAAAGACCAGCAAAAGATGGAATGGTAAACTTGACTTTAGCAAAAGGGTCGTCGTTACCATGACGGTTCTGGTTATTACCTCCCATACCATGTCGGTTTTGCTGAAGACGTCGACGTAGTCGTGCATCTTGTGTCGCCCGCTGATCAATGTTGCCATCCGCATCATACACTATGTCATCATCACGACGATGACCGTCATTGACAGGTGGCAGGCGTGCCTCCAATGTGTCCATCCGACCAGTGAGGTCAGCCAACCGCCGCTCCACCCGCTCAATGCCTTCCGTGGTGTTCAACTTGGCAATGGCGGCGACGATTGTGTCCATTCTCGCGCCGAGATCAGTGATTGAAGCATTTTGTTTGTCGAGCGCAGCTTGTAGATGGCCGCGACTAACACACTCGTTGAAATCGACCGGTGTCGCGTCACCTTCGTCTCCTGCCATGGTTAGTGGAAACTCAGAGAAAACAAAAGGATTATCCCTATCAACTAGAAAGGAAGGACAGTGGAAACCCGCAAAGGAAGTGGCTTACCAAGCTCTTACAAGTGCTCTTACCATCGCAAACAATAGGTGGTACAACCGGTGGCTGGTTTGTGATACCTAGAGGGTGTGACCCGGCGATTGCAAGGGTCAAAACTGTGTTGTCCGGAAGTATGTATATGGAGCTTGGAAGGCCAAATATGTTAGTGGAACACAAGTCAATAACAGATAGTAATGCTGAATAAATGTCCAAAGCACTGGTCCTAGTTGCTGGTCTAAATGTGTCCTATATCAGAGTTAAGATATGATGAACAAGGAGTCAAGACCAGAATAGTAATTCAAAGACAGCAACAAAGATGGCCAGGCACTGAGAGACTTAATGCAGCATAAGCACAAAACAAATGAATTTCTGTCACCTAAAACTGTGCTCTTTTTTTTTTCTTTTTTCTTTTTTCTAGGCACAGAACTCAGGTGCCTTTGCTCTCAGGCAAAACCAGGTGCTGAAAATTTTCTTTTTTGTTTCTTTTTTCTGTTCTTTTTTTCACAAAGCAAAGCACAGAAATAGGAACCACACAAAGTTTCACCTCAATCTAATGTAAGGTGTGGCCTACAGAAAATGATGAATGTGCTATAAATTTGGTGATGAAAGTTCAGAGCTTGAGTACTGCACTTTCCAGGCCGAATTTGGGCAAAATAAATTCGCCGAAACCTGACCGAGACAGTCAGTTTCGGATGCAAAATTTAATTTCACCCAATTTCAAAAAAAAATCGCCTGATTTCGAGTCCGTATGCAAAAGTTATGGCCGTTTGAAGATGGGACTCCGAGTTATGGTTTCTGTGGAGGCCGAAACGAAATCGGGTGGAGGGAATTGGTGGAAATTGGTGGCGGAAGCTCGGGGAATGGTGGGGGATGATACTGTGTGATCACGAGACGCGAAGGATGACTCAAACAGAGGGTGGGAAATGGGTGGGAAAACAAAAACAGAGGGTGGAATACACGATGGATGACGGCTAGGGTTTGTATGGGATGAAGCGGAAGCAAGACAACCCGAAATAAAACACAATCTAAACCAGCAACACAACTCAACTAAGGACACAAACTCAACACTACGGACTCTGGAACCAAATTGTGCAAAGGCTAAACGAGATCTAGGACAGGAAACAACCTATGACTACAATTGTTTTTTGTAGGGCTTTTTCATGGACTCTAGGATGAAACCGAAAACAACAAAGGAGGGTAATTGCGAACCTGAAGGAACACCCGAAGCTCTGATACCACTTGATGGGAACGGGGTCCCGATCTTCCAACAGGTTCTGGATATGTTCGATTTGGTGGAGGCACGACACAAATCGATCCGGCTTCCGAACGACACGTTCCGAACCCCGCAATCGCAGCACCACGTCTCCTCAGGTTATCAACCGTGCGCGGCCCGGTTGACCTCGCCAAGAAGGCTAATCCTTGTCTGCGAATCGAAGAACACAAGCAAGAACAAGGAAGAACACAACTGAATTGCGGATGTATTGATGTAGCACTCGAAAGTTGGGGTCTCACAAACCGATGAACGGCGAAACTGTTCAATGACAGAATTAATCTAAGCAAAACCCAACCCTAATGGTGAGGGTGGTGGCTGGATATAAAGGAGTTAGGGGCGTGCAAAACCCCTGGACGCGCCCCTAATGGGCTCCAACACGATACAAAGCCAAACGGCCCAAAGACGGTGGCGCAGCACCCTGACAGATTCTGAACGCCCAATTGTTTCGACGATTCCCGTTGACTCAGAAGGAATTTTGACATGGGACCAAAGCCATTAGAAAGGTAGTCTTCTCAGCTTTCCATACATATTTGGAACGTCCAAAACGGAGTCCAGATACGATCTGGGCGTCCATTTTAGTGCGGCCTGGTCCTGGACTCCGAATTGGATTCGAAGTCGGCTTGAGTTGGACCTCCATCATGATTCGACCACCCTTGCTGGACGTGTGCGCCTCGTAGCCCTTCTCCAAGTACTTCTAGGTCTTCTCCATGGTTCCTAATCATAATTAAATCATTAGGTAGCAATCGATTCTCAAATGAACAAAAAGAAGTACTTAGGAACGAGCTCACCTGTAAATTCAATTGTCGGGCGCGAGCTCTAGTGATTGGTCCTTGAATGTCAAGTGGAGGAGTGTTGTGTGTATCTGACGAAGTGATGTCCTCATCAGTCTACGTCCTGCTTAGATGGTACAGCTGAATTAGGCAATGGAAAGTACAAAAACTGTTCATAATGAGTAGTAATATCGCAAGGCATTTACCTGGGTACTCTGAAAAGCGGATGACCCACCGTAAATGTCATGTCCTTGTTGCTCCGAGTAAACCTGCATTTTTTTGCCAGTGCGATTAGATGGCTTTGAAATAGACATGTTTAGTTTAGTACGTTACTGCATACCGGGGTATGTGGCTGTCGAAATGACGATGTCGACGGGTAGTCGCGCATGTAGTCCTGCGATGTTAAGCCTTGATACGTCTGCCCAAACCACATGTCGCGGTCATCTAGGTTGGTCTGCACGGTAGGGGTGTACGAGGGCATCGCCCCCTCTGGTTGGTCCAGCGAGTCAGGATCGCCCTCTGGCGTGGGCCCCCGTCGGCCTGGAGAGCGCGATCGCTCGTCCGTCGCCCTCCGTGATGACGATGCCCGTAGCAACGTGCTATCCCGTCGCAATTGCTGCAAGACGAACATGTGGTTAGACATAAATGGTAAATGAGTGCATGAACAAATAGTTGGCAATTGTCCAACCGCCGGGCCGAAGCGCGAGGAGGCCGAGCGAGCGTAGCTGGGCCGACTCTCGGACGCCCCCTCTGGTTGGTCCGGCGGTTCAGGATTGCCCTCTGGAGTGGGCCCCCGTCGGCCTGGAGAGCGCGGTAGCTCGTTCGTCGCCCTCCGTGATGACGATGCCCGTAGCAACGTGCTATCCTGTCGCAATTGCTGCAAGACGAACATGTGGTTAGACATAAATGGTAAATGAGTGCATGAACAAATAGTTGGCAATTGTCCAACCGCCGGGCCGAAGCGCGAGGAGGCCGAGCGAGCGTAGCTGGGCCGACTCTCGGACGCCCCCTCTGGTTGGTCCGGCGGTTCAGGATTGCCCTTGCCTCATCCCAGACCTCAAGGACCGTATCGCAGCCCTTGCCTCATCCCAGATGCTGCGCATCGAACTGACCCACTGCTCAGTCGTATTTGACTTCCTACGGCGTATAGACTCAGCAGCCTTGTCCTCGATACGATGCATGCGGTCCACCTGTAGTGAAACAAACTGTCAGTTAAAACGTAATCATGCACTGTTTAATGACATACTAATCTCGTATCGCCTGGTATATCCGTGCCGCTAGATGACGGTCTGGACCTGCCTGTAGAGCGGCCTGGTGAACGACCTCAAGTGGAGGATGTGGCGGCTCCGCAGTAAGCCTAGTGCGGGTGCGTGGAGCGTACCACTCAAGGTATGTCCTATACGTCGCGGGGTCGTCCGGTCGTGTCTCGTCCACAACCATCGTATCCGCCTGGTCACGCCACTGGTCTGTCCACCGTCGCTGTGTGGCTCTCCAGTCTTCTGTCGCTCGCCCTCTCCTCGATTGCCTGCAAGTTCATTGAGACATTACACAATTAGAAGGGGCACATACTACTTCATTAATTAAATTTATGGTGTAATGACATACCGGTGGCTGCTGTCTGCAAGAGGGCGTCCTAGCAGGGGGGGACATGCTGGTACAGTCCAAACTGCCTCATGACTCGGTGTGGGTTGTATGGCTCGACGCAATGCAAGAACACCAAGTGGCAGGTCGTCAACCAGTAGCTGTGATCCTGCCCGCATTGTGACGACAACGAGTGGGGGCCGTGTCCATAATGAACTGTGGTGTTCATGGCCACCAAAGTCTGTGGTCGTCGGGCAGAATCTCGAACCTGTTGTGGAAATCTGTGTACGTACGTCTCGGTCTGTCCCTGGCCCACCTCAACTGAGGATGTGTCCAACGTGTACCCATTGTGGGCCCATCAACGGGGTCGTCGCCACCATCGAGGCCATAGAACTGCGGGCTGAGGTCATAAGGGTGCACAACACGAGCAAACTCAGGCCTGCCAACGGAGAAGTGTTCCCATGACCACAGCTGAAGGAGAAGGTAGCAGACGGCTAGGACCGGCTCGCTGGCCGCGCTACGCTGTGAGGCGTGTCACACAAGCCTCGGTATGTGGCGCTAAGAACTGCTGATCCCCAGCTATACTGTGGCACCTGACCAGGCCAGCCATCCGCCAAGGACTCCGCTAGGTGTATGTAGCTAGGCTGCACAGATTCTCCAGTGGTGCTAGGGAACAAGATCCACCCGAACAGATATAACAGGTACGCAACGAAGTGCGTCCGCACGTCGTTCTCATGTGCGTCTACAGGACAGGTCATGTACCGACGAAGCCATCCATGTGGCACACCAGCTGTGTTGTCTGCGATCGGATGACCGAACCGGTGACCCAGACGGACCCTCCAATCTGCTGCCTTTGGGGGTGGCACTACAGCAGCACCACGGATGGGTAGACCTGTAAGCATCGTCACGTCCTGCAGAGTCACCGTCATCTCCCCCCACCGGAAGTGGAATGTGTGAGTCTCCGGCCTCCATCGATCAACGAGGGCAGACAGCAGCGGCGCATCGTACTGGAATGCATGCGGTAGATCCAACATGCGGGCAATGGGCAGCAGCCCGGTGTCCCGCAGTAGTGGGATGTACCGCTGGTCGAGACGCCAGTTCTCTCGGGGGCCCCTAAGTACGAAGCAAGGAGGCCCTCGTGCGTCTCCCAATGACCACACATGGCATCGGTGGTGCTCATCCCAACGGGGGTCTAGCAACTCGAACACCATGTCCTGCCAAAGAAGGATAACAAGTGAGTCTACATTTATAACAAAATGTGCAACAAATGACAACATAATTAACAACAAATGTAACGACAGGGAAACGTACCAAAACATACATACATAAAATGTGCACACGAATATGACCCACATGGCAAGGAAACCTATGGAATGTACAAAAACATACATAACATGGTAATATGCACGACATAGATACATGGAGCCAACAATGCAGCGTACACCTCCTGAATAATGCATGGTACATCGCAACGCACAGAACACATGGAAGCAACAATGGGTACAACAAAAAATTATGGTTGGTACTACGGAGCGTTGCTTGATGCCGGCCTGTTTGGGCACTGACTGAGGGAGTGGCCAAACGTCTTGCATAGCCTACACTTCGGGCGCCGAACACGATCCCCTCGCTGGCTGTCATCCATGTCATTGCGGATGCGACGGCTTTGTCGTCTTCCACGACCGACATGCTTCAGTGCATCGTTGGGCACCCACTTTATCTCCCCTGGCCATAAATCCCTGTAGTGCATGTCTACCCCATAGGAATGGAACTCTACACTCCAGGTTGCATACAAGTGCTGCATGTCGTAGTACTTGGAGATGTACTGTGTCGACGCCTGGTTCCATACAGCGCAGGCCGCGTACACATGGGAGCATGGCTTGTGGAGAAGCTGAGGCTTGTTGCAGGTGCAAGATGCTTCATCACCAATCGTGCATACTTGCTTGCGCTCCCCTCTAATATGACCCATGACATACTTCTGCCTTAGGCGGACCTCAAACTTCCTCCTTAAGCCATCAATGGGCTGAGCAATGTGGGATCGACCCTTCTCCATCTTCCTGTCCATGAAGGCCTGCATGACCTCAGAGTATTGCTTGTTTTCGTCAAGGTGCTTCTGCGCCATCATGGCTCTATTCACAAAGTACCCGACGGTACGGTTCCAAGTCTCGGCCACGATTGCCGTGATCGGCAGGGATCTGACGCCCTTCAAGACACCATTGTAAACCTCGGACATGTTGGTTGTCATGATCCCATACCTTGCCCCACCGGTGTCGTGCAACAAAGACCACATTTCCAAGTCAGGTGCATTGGACTGAACCCATTGTGAGAAAACCCCGACTCTTGTGGAGCCCCCCTCCACGGCCCCTGCTTCTGTATGCACATGCTTCGTAGCCTCCTGATCGAGCTGCCTCCACAAGGTGTCGAACTTCCGCTTCTGGTTCTGCATGCATAGCTTCTTGAACATCTTCATTAGGTCCTTGCTACGGAACCTTCTGTGGAAGTTCGCTGCAATATGCCTCATGCACCAGCGGTTCTTCACATCAGTCCACTGGAAGGGGGGCTGCATCCCATTCTGCAACGTTCGCAACGCAGACAGCAAACCTGCATTGCGGTCGGAGATAAGGCACACTTCAGGGCGTTCTTGCACTACAGCATGCTTCAAATTGCAAAGGAACCAAAGTCAGCTATCTGTATTCTCGTTCTCCACAATTGCAAATGCCACTGGGAGTAACTGGTCATTTGCATCGGCTGCAACTGCGGTGAGAATAGTACCCTTGTACTTGCCGGATAGGAACGTCCCATCTACGGTTAGCACTGGACGGCACCACCTGAACCCTTGTATCGCCTGATGGAATGCCCAGAACACTCTGTCAAGAATGAAACAGTTCGGGCCCTCCGTAGGATGGACCCTCTCCTGCTTGTTTATGTAAGTGCCTGGTTTTGATTGTGAAATTTGATGTAGCTTTCTTGGGACCAGGTCGTACGCCTCCTCGTACGTCCCAAACATACGGTGCAGCACCTTTTGCTTCGCCCGCCATACCTTCTTGTAGCTCACTTCGTAGCCCGCCGTGTTCGCTACTTCTGCCATTAGAACCTTCGGGGTAATTGACACATCCGCCTGGATGAGGTGCATGACCAACTCCGCAACATAGGATGATGTCATGTTGCGGTGTCTATGTACTGGCCCCACAAGCTCGCAAGTGTGATCTTGCAGCACCGTTATCCGGAACTCCGTGCCAACGCCCTTGTATCGTTGTGCACGGACTTTGCCACCACAGGACCCGTTGACACACTTCACGACGTACGTGTCTGGCTTTGACTTGTGGACCCGATACATCCGGCTGATGTTGACAGCATGTCTAGCAATAGACTGCTGGTGTAACATCCCAAAATTTGGCTTTCTGGAAAAATTTAAATTCAAATTAACTATGTTAAAGTAATTGGGTTTTACTTGGCTTTTATTTGATTTTCTGGGTTTTATTTCAAAATTTAAAGCAAGAAAATGTATTTTAAATATTTTATTAAAGCCAAAAAGGGAAAATTATATTTTTCCTAGCCTTTCTTAAATTTTTAAATATTATTTGACAATTTTCTGAAATTTAAAATCAATTTTCAAAGCTAAAAAGTATTTTATAAAATTATTAAATTCAAATCTGAAATTAAAAATATTTTTACTAAGTCTAAAATCATTCCATGAATATTTTATGATTTTTCTGGAATTTGTAGACATTACATATTAATTTTCCAAGTATTTATAAAGTTTCTAGTAATTACTGAAATTTATTCCGAAAATAAAAATCAAATTAATCCTATTCCGCCATGTGTCGCTCTCAGATTAAATCAACCTCTCTCCACGTTTTAATCCTAGCCACACATGATCACATACCCCTTCATAAAATCCAAAGGTCCTCATCAACTCACTTGCCACGTGTCGCAAATCCGACGGCCCGTACCCCTTCACTAACTCTCACTCTCTATGACACATGGGACCCATATGTCATATCCTTCTTCAACCTCACCTTCTTCCTCCTCCCACCCTCTCTCTCCACCTCCATTAAACCGAAAATCAAGCTTTGATTTCGGCCGTTTTTCTTCGCGTTAATTCCCGATTGAAGTATGGAAACGGAAGCCCCATCAATTCCCCCTAATCCGCCGGCCGTTTCCCCTCTTTTATTTCCCTTATTCGCGGTTTGCATTAACTCCGGCGAAGCTCCAAAAATCCGGCCACCCCTCCTCCCCTTGCTTATAAATACCGCCCTCCCCTCGCCCTCCCTCACCACCGCCTCCCACCGCCCCTCTCCTCCTCTTCTCGGCCGCCTCCCGGTGTCCCACCGCCGGCCACCCAAACCCCGCCGCCACCACCTCCAACCTCCACCGCCGCCGCCTCCTAGCGCCGCCGCCGGCTGCCCACACCTCCACCGCCGCCGCCGGTAAGCGGCGCCGCCTCCCCTCATCCGCCGCCGCTGTTCGCCGCCCTCCCGCCGGTCGCCGGCCACCGGCAAGGCCGCCGGCCGGCCACCTCCCGTGCGGCTGCACGTGCGCCCGCGTGGCCGGTTGTGCCCGCGTGGACGGCCACGTGGCCGCCACCTCGCGCCCGCATGGCGCCATGTGGCCGGTGTGCCACGTCGGCGAATCGCGTGGTCCGTGGATCCGGTTCATGGTAGACCGGACCCACTGGTCATTCAAATATGTTTTCCCGCTCAGAAAATTTGAAAATTGATGACGTCATAAATAGCATTTTTCAGTGCAAAATAATTCCCGAAAGTCAGCCTTTTCCTTTTTCCCTCCTGTTAATCTTCCGAAAGCCATAACTTTCTCATTTTAACTCCGATTTGATCCGTTCAAATTTCTAAATTTTTCTAAAATCCTAAGCTATCCAAATATGGACTCTTTTTGAATTTTTGAGTTTTATTTTAATTTTGTTTGAGTTTATTTGTTTTGTTTGTCTGTCTTTTCGTGCGTAGATTCCGCTGTCGCTGAGGATTTCGTCGAGTCGCAGCAAGAAGACCCAAACAGCACTCAAGAAGGAAAATCTCCTTTGATCATCTCAAACCTATGATTTTCGAAATGTTTTAATTATTTTAAATTATGTGCATTGCTATTTATATAAAATATTAGTTCAAATCTTAAGGCATTAGTTATATCCAACCTTGTTATGCCCTCATTTGAATTCGAATGCCATGTACCTTTGCAACCCTAGAAATTACTTTGACTCACTAATGAGAGTAATATATTAAATTGTTGGTATTAGAATGGTAGAACCATGCTTAGCCATGCTATTGAATACCTCATAAATTTTGCAAATGGGAAATTATGAATTATTGTAATACCCTTGTGTTTACAAATTTAGTGGTAATTGGAGTTACCACTGTTCTTTTAAAATAAACTAAAATGTGAAAATTGGTTTAGATTAGGGTGGATGGTTAGTTTGGATTGGTGCAGGAAGCACGAGATCTTGTAATGTGTATGTTCCACCCTAGTCAATTAAGGACCGACGCTTGTGTTTGTCCAAACTGAGCATTAACCGTACAACCACAAGTCTATATGGGTACGACCTAGCTGACTAACTTACGATAGTCTAGTTTAGGTGCCACCAGTGGAAAGTGGATGCCAGGTATGGACTGGTTATTCACAATGAGGGACAGGGATTTACTGTACTCATATGGCGCAAGAGGGGGTTTCGGTTCGGGCAGTTAGCCTACCTGCGGTGAAACCTCAGCGGGTGGTATCTAGCTAGATTAGAGTAAGGTAAAGGCTTTGTGATATTTTATCTGGGTCTCATGCCAAAGGAAGCGTGTTGACCTTTAGGATAATTTATCTCTTGTGGGTAAAGTTGTACAACCTCTGCAGAGTGTAAAACTATTCGAATAGCCGTGCCCACGGTCAAGGGCGGGCAAAGAATGCATGCACATGGTAGATTTCTGGTTTTGTTTTAAAAATCAAAAGTTTTGTATTCCGAGAGTGGAGGGAACTCTCAGAAGGGTATCCTGGCGGTTGGAGTCAGAGAGGGTGGATGTAACCCGCAGTATTAAACTTGTTCAAGTTGTTAGCTAGTGTTGGTAGATGGAACCTTCACTAGAAAGTTAATGATAGTTTCTGCTAAAACATTTACTTTATTAACTTGATGCCTTCGAAAATAATTAGTAGTAATTGAATTTTAAAATGTTGCTTTGTGCAAAAGAACCATATAGCCTTCCTTTGTCAAGCCTTGCATCTATGCATTTTTCCCAAGACTTGCGGAGTACTTTATGTACTCACATGCTACACTCAAAAATAATACTCAGAAGAACATGAAGCTCAAGAAGGTGTTTACGACTACTGCTTCGCTTGTGGCTGTGATGGATTCTTCCCGGAGGACTAGGTCGCGCTTCCCCAGTCAACTGCCTGTGGCATATTGATGGGTCTACTTTGAGTTTCCCTTGCTTCCGCTGTGTTTTGATTGTGTGAGGTCTTGAAACCTCTACTGTAATAATGAGACCTTTCGGTCTGTACTCTTTATAATTGTAATAAATACGTTGTTGGTCATGAATCATTTCTGTTTAACTGTGTGCACTAGCTTTGATCTGGGACTAGTGCAGTAATACACAGAGGGTCCGGGTTTGGAAATCCAGGGTCCCGACAGCTGGACAGCACTCTTATTACGGAAGCATTGCCCCAAAAAGAGTGCGCCCTCGCTGAACCCCCATTCTCCCTCCTCCGCCTGTGGCCGAACTAGGGTTGCCGCTGCATTATCGTCCAGTCCGGACGACACGTACGCACCGTCCGTGGTCACAACACGACCTACCACCCCTCCAGTTGCACCTTCACCCTCCTCGTCCTCTCCAGAACTGCCTGTTTCCACCTCCTCATCCTCCTCACTGCCCTCTTCTTCCACCTGGTCCCCAAGATACTCATGACAGTCAATACGGGCGGCCTACCACCTCTCGTCCACACCTTCGTTGGGCTGGAAATTCTCCGCACGCCTCCTGTCGTCTTCATCACCCACTTCCTCGCCCACATGTTCTCCCGCAGAAGCATCTTCATGACTGCCGGAGATGAACCCAGCCACTGCATCTCCACCAGCGGCGTCAGAACCAACCATGGCTGATGATTCCGCCCTCTCCACGAACTCGACATACACCATTAGCCTGCCATATATCGCAGCATCAGGGTTGCACACGACCTCCATGTAGTTCGCCCATGAGGCGTCATTGGTCACCTTCAGAAGTTGCCATATGCTCTCTCTTCCATCATCCACCATTGAGGCATAGACTGCCTTGATCCGTAACTTGTTCCTTGCGGTCTGTCGATCGAACGCTGAACGGACACACCTCCGTAGCTCAGACAAGCTCATGGCGCTCAGACCGGGTACTCGGATCACGGTCCGCTCGCAATTTGACAGGTCCGCCCCATACGGCCCATCACGTACGAGACCACTCCCATAAAACACGAACAATTGGTCAATGCCAGCCATTGCGTACCTAACATAAGTGCATAATCAACCATTTTAGTACACAGCATGTAACAATCGTATCATGTAATTAACAGTTTCGATTAGTATATGTTTTGTATTTCTAAATCTACGATTTATTTGTAACTATTTTACTTTCAAATTGTACCATACATCAAATTAAATATACATATCATTTTTATTTCCATCAAATGACCTTCATACTACGGTCATTCACTAAGCATACTAATTATACAAATTGTCTCTAATCTAACTACTACAAATTTACCACCTACAAATGCTCCAACATAAATATTTACTTTTTCAACACCTACACATTATTTACACTACAATCTTTTCTAACTTTTACTTAATATAGTCTTTTCTATCTTTTTAATTCTAATCTACCAAATTTATTTCTAATTTATTTTTACCACCTACCGTACTGTATGTAGTTCTTCCCTAAGCGTACTAATCATATGCTTCTAATCCTAGTACTATTGTTATCACCTACAATTGCTCTAACATAAATATGTGTTTTCTCAACGTCTACACACTACAACTTCATATTTTCCACCTAACTGAAACTACTTTACAGTATGTATGTTCACAAAAAAAGGAAAACCCTATATACACTACAATACATCATGCCAAACATACGCAAGATTTGCTATACATACATAGCGTTTAAAAGATTGACATAAAATAACAGTAACACAAGATGGTTTCGTTAATTAAGGCCTAATGACATACATAAAATTATAGTTGCATGGGCAGAAAACTTACCTCTTGTTGATGCTCACGAGACGATCTACAACTTTTGTACTTGCCAAATCCGCTGATTCCAAACGAAAACAACTCAACTCTTCCGGCTTTCGCTCCTCACTTTTCTTCAGCAAAAACTAACTACATTACAATACGTAACTTCAACATAAAATACGACATTATCTACACTACAAGAAAGCATGCGTCATATGTGGATTTTTACCTACACATACACACTGTATGACACATTGGCTTATAATACATATGTTCACATAAAGATTAGCTACAAATACATAACGTACCAAATATTGACATGGCGTATCACACATTCACATAAAAGAACATTACCAAACGATGGTTTGTGCTAATCGACTAATTATGGACTAATCACATACATACAAATTTAGTTTCGCGGGCACAAGACTTACCTCTTCTTGAAGCTCACAACACGATCTACAACTTTTATACTTGTAAAATCCGCTGATTCCAAACAAAAACTACTCAAATCTCTGTGTTTTCACTCCTCTCTTCCCTTCACTTTATCCCTCGCTCTATCTTCACTTCAGCTGCAAATGAGTGTTCTGGCTTCGACAACAGTTCTTCTCCCTCCCTTGCGCTGTGGTTCCGGGTTTTTAAGTGTGCATTCAGCACTCATGAAGAGGGGGCCGTTCCTGCCCTAAAGACACGTGTGCGAGCGGATAGGAGAAAGCAGTGCGCGCTGGGGGCTTCTCCTTCTTTCGGCGGATGGACGGGACGTACGGTCTATAGAGCGATTCCCGCGGTCGGCAAATATTCGCGTGCTAGGAAACAGAAGTCGCGCGGTCGGGAAATGAAACGCGCGCTCAGACATTGCGTCGTGCGGTCCGGCGGGCAGTCATGCGGTCGGGGCTGGAATCGTGCGGTCGGCCGGGAGATCGTGCGGTCGGG
The DNA here is from genome assembly GCA_017311315.1 of Dendrocalamus latiflorus. Lineage (NCBI taxonomy): Eukaryota > Viridiplantae > Streptophyta > Magnoliopsida > Poales > Poaceae > Dendrocalamus > Dendrocalamus latiflorus. Next base: position 13,376,508 of record CM029614.1, on the reverse strand, counting down.
CGGGCGATGGCACGGTGGACGGCGGGGTCGTGCGGTGTGGTACCACACGACCGGTGAACAGTGCGGTCGTGTGGTACCACACCGCACGACCGGGACAGCTGGCGCCATCTCGCAAACTCGCGCTCAGCAGGGGTCCAAAAATGGAATTTTTTTGATAACAGGTCGAAAAACGGAATTTTGTGTGTACTATGATAAAGTGTCCAAAATTCTTGGCGTGAAACTTAACTCCACAACAGGTTCCGAGGAGTACTATGAACTCCATGCGGACGAAATCGAGGCACGAAATGAAACTAAGTGGCAAACACCCTGAGTGGGCTTCACATGCGCCCTGGCTCATATCGGCAAGAATTTCAAATCCGTCCGAGTCGGTGCGAAAGTTTTCTCCTAACAGGTTCCAACTGGTACAATGAGCTACATGGGACGAAATTGGGACATGTAATGAAACTGAGTGCCAACATCCTGAATGGACTTCATACGTGCCCTCGCTCATTTTAGCACGCATTTCGAATCCATCGGAGGCGGTGTGAAACTTCCCTTTACAGTGGGATATGACGGAATCAGTAAACTGCGTGCGGACGGAATCACGACATGAAATGAAACAGAGTGCCAAACACACCGAGCGGACTTCACTTCCGCCCAAGCTCATTTTGGCAACCATTTCAAATCTACATGAGCCGGTGTGAAACTTTTCCTGACAACAGGTTCCAACTAGTATGACAAACAACATGCGGACGAACTCGAGGTACGAAATGAATCTGAGTGCCAACACCCTAAATGGATTTCGTATGTGCCCTAGCTTATTTCAGCATGCATTTCGAATCCGTCCAAGTCGCTGTGAAACTTTCCTTCGTAGTGGGTTATGATGGCATTAGAAAACGGCACGCGGACGAAATCATGGCACGAAAAGAAACTGAGTGCCAAACACCGCGAATGTACTTCGTATGCACCCTAGCTCATTTCAGCACGTGTTTCGAATCCGCCTGAGTCGGTGTGAAACAATCCCCCACGATGGGTTCCGGTATGTACCACAAACTCTTCGCGAATGAAATCAACTCACGAAATGAAACTGAGTGCTAGACACCAGTAATGCACATCATCTGCGCCCTAGCTCAGTTCACATGCATTGTGGTTCCGTCCGTGTCGCTGTGGAACTTTCCTCCACAACAGGTTCCGGTAGGTACTACAACTCTACACGGATGAAATCGAGGTACGAAACGAGACTTACAACCAAACACCCCGAATGGACTTCGTATATGGCCTAGCTTATGTTGGAATGCATTTCGAATCCGTCTCTCTTGGCGTGAAACTTAACTCCACAACAGGTTCCGAGGGGTACTATGAACTCCATGCGGACGAAATCGAGGCACGAAATGAAACTGAGTGGCAAACGAGTGGGCTTCACATGCGCCCTGGCTCATATCGGTAAGAATTTCAAATCCGTCCGAGTCGGTGCGAAACTTTTCTTCTAACAGGTTCCAACTGGTACGATGAGCTACGTGGGACGAAATTGGGACACGTAATGAAACTGAGTGCCAACATCCTGAATGGACTTCATACGTGCCCTCGCTCATTTTAGCACGCATTTCGAATCCATCGGAGGCAGTGTGAAACTTCCCTTTACTGTAGGATACGACGGAATCAGTAAACTGCGTGCGAACGGAATCACGACATGAAATGAAACTGAGTGCCAAACACCCCGAGCGGACTTCACTTCCGCCCAAGCTCATTTTGACAACCATTTAAAATCTAGATGAGCCGGTGTGAAAATTTTCCTAACAACAGGTTCCAACTAGTATGACAAACAACATGCGGACGAACTCGAGGTACGAAATGAATCTGAGTGCCAACACCCTAAATGGATTTCGTATGCGCCCTAGCTTATTTCAGCATGCATTTTGAATCCGTTCAAGTCGCTGTGAAACTTTCCTTCGTAGTTATGAAGGCATTAGTAAACGGCACGCGGACGAAATCATGGCACGAAAAGAAACTGAGTGCCAAACACCGCGAATTTACTTCGTGTGCACCCTAGCTTATTTCAGCATGTGTTTCGAATCCACATGAGTCGGTGTGAAACAATCCCCCACGATGGGTTCCGGTACGTACCACAAACTCTTCGCGAATGAAATTGACTCACGAAACGAAATTGAGTGCCAGACACCAGTAATGCACATCATCTGCGCCCTAGCTCACTTCACATGCATTTTGGTTCCGTCCGTGTCGCTGTGGAACTTTCCACCACAACGGGTTCCGATAGGTACTACAAACTCTACACGGATGAAATCGAGCTACGAAACGAGACTGACAGCCAAACACCCCGAATGGACTTCGTATATGGTCTAGCTTATGATGGAATGCATTTCGAATCCGTCTCTCTTGGCGTGAAACTTAACTCCACAACAGGTTCCGAGAGGTACTATGAACTCCATGCGGACGAAATCGAGGCACGAAATGAAACTGAGTGGCAAACACCCTGAGTGGGCTTCACATTCGCCCTAGCTCATATCGGCAAGAATTTCAATTCCGTCCGAGTCGGTGCGAGACTTTTCTCCTAACAGGTTCCAACTGGTACGATGAGCTACATGGGACGAAATTAGGACACGTAATGAAACTGAGTGTCAACATCCTAAATGGACTTCATACGTGCCCTCGCTCATTTTAGCACGCATTTCGAATCCATCGGAGGCGGTGTGAAACTTCTCTTTACAGTGGGATATGACGGAATCAGTAAACTGCGTGCGGACGGAATCACGACATGAAATGAAACTGAGTGCCAAACACCCCGAGCGAACTTCACTTCCGCCCAAGCTCATTTTGGCAACCATTTCAAATCTACATGAGCCGTGTGAAAGTTTTCCTGACAACAGGTATCAACTAGTATGACAAACAACATGCGGACGAACTCGAGGTACGAAATGAATCTGAGTGCCAACACCCTAAATGGATTTCGTATGCGCCATAGCTTATTTCAGCATGCATTTCAAATCCGTCCAAGTCGCTGTGAAACTTTCCTTCGTAGTGGGTTGTGATGGCATTAGTAAACGACACGCGGACGAAATTATGGCACGAAAGGAAACTGAGTGCCAAACACCGCGAATGTACTTCGTATGCATCTTAGCTCATTTCAGCATGTGTTTCGAATCCGTCAGAGTCGGTGTGAAACAATCCCCCACGATGGGTTCCGGTTGGTACCACAAACTCTTCGTGAATTCATGAGGACATCCTTTACATGCATACAACCATGCCGACTCCACATCAAACTGAAACTATGATAAAAGGAACAGTGAGTAGAGCACGAGAATGTCAACTTAATCATCAGGTGAATGCGTTCCTATGTTTGCATACAAATGTTTCAAAGAATGGAATACTACTTAATTCTTGTGATGATTTAATTGTCCTTTGGAACCATGGGAAAGAACCACGTGAGCTCAAGTATAGAAGTGGAACTGTCAAGCGCAAACCAAGTCCTATTCGCGAGTTCAACTCGGATTCGGCCTACCCAACAGCGTCTACTTCAAACGGCCATAACTTTTGATCCAGAAGGTTTCTCGGGGCCCATGAGTACTCGTTGGAAATGTCTTGAAGTCTACTTTCAGATGGATTAAGTATCACCTCGAAATTCCATCTGATACGGGCAGAAACTGCAAAACAAGTCACGTCACTTTTCCAGTCTGAGTCAAAGTGGGCCTTGGGCCTTGTAATCGAGTCCTGTTCGGCTTCCATGTGTTTTGGCCGACCCTCCACCTTCCGTGTCCCTTAAATAGGTAGCCGCACCCTCTTCTAGGGTTTGGGTTTTGATAGACTAAGTTAGCTTTTGCTACTTTGCCTTGTACTCGCGCGTGTCGGCTAGACCGTCCGGATACTGTTCATCTTGTTCTTGCCTGTTCTTCGATTGCTTGCAGGAAAAAGTACCCTCGTGGTTGGGTTGATCGTGCGCCGACCAGGTCACGAACAATCTCTGGAGTTGGTTTATCAATCGCTAAGGCGCAACATCCTTGGATGGTTGTAGTCGGATCGTCAACGTCTTCTCCTTCCTCTTTCTTTTTTGGCATGCATTTCGAATCCGTCCATATCACTGTGAAGCTTTCCTTCGTAGTGGGTTATGATGGCATTAGTAAACGGCACGCGGACGAATTTATGGCACGAAAAGAAACTGAGTGCCAAACACCGCAAATGTACTTCGTATGCACCCTAGCTCATTTCAGCATGTGTTTCGAATCCGCCTGAGTCGGTGTGAAACAATCCCCCACGATGGGTTCCGGTAGGTTATACAAACTCTTCGTGATGCGGATATGCACTTGATTAATTTGAATATTATAATGAGTCCGGGGCCAAAGCAATGGAGAAGCACAAGGAGGTTAATCATATTTGCTATGAAGAACAAAAAGCTCAAAGCCCATGGGAATGGAAAGAAGAAAGTCGAGCAACCCATGCAGCTGATCAAGGAGGGAAGCCCATGCAGTGGGAGAGCAAAAGGGGAGAAGGCCAAGGACTTAAACTACAAGTTTTGGATAAGATTTTCAAGCCAAATTCGGACTTCCCACGTAGTCAACTCAATTCAAACTCGGATTCAACTCAGAATTCAATTCGGATTCGGTTCGGGACAGCCTGACAGGCAGTTACTAAAAAGGCCATAACTTTCACAAACGGAGTCTGATTCAGGTGTTCTTGTACTCGTTGGAAAGATAATTTCAAGGGATACGCAATGGATCTGGTCCCATGTTCAAATTCATCACGGATAAAAAGTTATGACCGAAACAAAATGATTGGTGAAAAATATAGTTTTCTTTTTGTGAGAGTTCGTATCCAAAACCGTATAGGGTTGAGTTGTAATTGGTTTGGGGGACCATATGGACATCCCAAGGGGCTATACAAGCCTTGTATTGGCAGCCTTTAGAAGGAGACCAATTTTATGCATAAGATTGAAACATAGCTATTGCTTGTTCTTTCAATACCAGAGTTCATGCGAGGACTTTGAGAGAGAACTAGGCGATCCATGGTTCATTCTGCAATTCAAGTTCAAGCCGTCGTTCCATTGGAAATTGGGGACTTGGCGTTCGTCGTTTGTGGTCTCGCGACGAACAATTATCCTGTGTGTTTTGGGCATATTCCGAAGAGTTGAGGGTTCGTGCATTGGCGCGAGTGTTCAACTAACGACATCGTCTACTTCGCATCAACTATCCACGGTTCCTCAATGAGAAGATCGGAACCCCTCCCCGTATCATGTGGTATCAGATTCTAGGTTTACTTGTGAGAATTTCTTTACCCATGGTTAGTAGATTGGTTTTTATTTCCTATAGTCCAGAAAATAATTATCCCACAAAAAGAGTTATTTCCTATAGCATTACAGGTGTCTGGGACTCAGTTTCGTTTCGTGATTTGATTTCATTCGCGACGAGTTAGCAGTACCTACCGGAACCCATCGTGGGGGACTGTTTCACACCGACTCAGGCGGATTCGAAACACATGCTGAAATAAGCTAGGGTGCATAGGAAGTACATTCGCGGTGTTTGGCACTCAGTTTCTTTTCGTGCCATGATTTCGTCCGCATGCCGTTTGCTATTGCCATCATAACCCACTACGAAGGAAAGTTTCACAGCGACATGGACGGATTCGAAATGCATGCTAAAATAAGCTAGAGCGTATACGAAATCCATTAGGGGTGTTGGCACGTAGATTCATTTCATACCTCGAGTTCGTCCGCATTTTGTTATCATACCAGTCGGAACCTGTTGCTAGGAAAAGTTTCATACCGGCTCACGCAGATTTGAAATGGTTGCCAAAATGAGCTTGGGTGGATGTGAAGTCCGCTCGGGGTGTTTGCACTCTGTTTCATTCATGTCGTGATTCCGTCCGCACGCGGCTTACTGATTTCGTCATATCCCACTGTAAAGGGAAGTTTCACACCACAACCGATGGAGTCGAAATGCATGCTAAAATGAGCGAGGGCACATATGAAGTCCATTCAGGATGTTGGCACCCAGTTTCATTACGTGTCCCAATTTCGTCCCATGTAGCTCATCGTACCAGTTGGAACCTGTTAGGAGAAAAGTTTCGCACCGACTCGGACGGATTTGAAATTCTTGCCGCAATGAGCTAGGCCGCATGTGAAGCCCACTTAGCGAGTTTTCCACACAGTTTCATTTCGTGCCTCGATTTCGTCCGCATGGAGTTCATAGTACCCCTCGGAACATGTTGTGGAGTTAAGTTTCATGCCAAGAGAGATGGATTCAAAATGCATTGCAATATAAACTAGACCATATACGAAGTCCATTCGGGGTGTTTGGCTCTCATTCTCATTTCGTAGCTCGATTTCATGCGTGTAGAGTTTGTAGTACCTATCGGAACCCGTTGTGGTGGATAGTTCCGCAGCGACACGGACGGAACCAGAATGCATGTGAAGTGAGCTAGGGTTCAGATGATGTGCATTACTGGTGTCTGGGACTCAGTCTCGTTTCGTGATTCGATTTCATTCGCGACGAGTTAGCAGTACCTACCGGAACACATCGTGGGGGATTGTTTCACACCGACTCAAGCAGATTCGAAACACATGCTGAAATAAGCTAGAGTGCATAGGAAGTACATTCGCGGTGTTTGGCACTCAGTTTCTTTTCGTGCCATGATTTCGTCCGCATGCCGTTTGCTAATGCCATCATAACCACTACGAAGGAAAGTTTCACAGCGACATGGACGGATTCGAAATGCATGCTAAAATAAGCTAAAATAAGCTAGAGCGTTTTGGCCGACCCTCCACCTTCCGTGTCCCTTAAATAGGCAGCCGCACCCTCTTCTAGGGTTTGGATTTTGTTTAGACTAAGTTAGCTTTTGCTACTTTGCCTTGTACTCGCGCGTGTCGGCTAGACCGCCCGAATACTTGTCTTCGGAACCCGATCGTTTTTCTGTTTTCGATTGAATCTTACATCGTTATTTGCAATTGAGTTGCTGTTCATTTTGTTCTTCGATTGCTTGCAGGAACAAAAACCCTCGTGGTTAGGTTGATCGTGCGCCGACAAGGTCACGAACAATCTCTGGAGTTGGTGTATCGATCGCTAAGGCGCAACGTCCTTGGATGGTTGTAGTCGGGTCGTCAACGTCATCTCCTTCCCCAATCGAATCTACCACTCTCATCGAAAGATCGGGACCCCTAGTGCTATCAGTTGGTATCAGAGCTCAAGGTTGATCGGTGAGAGATCTTACCTAGTCTTTGCATCTTTTTTTTACCTACAGTCCAGAAAACCAAAAAAAATAGTAGATCTATTCCCCAAAATCCGAAACAATTTGAGCCTTTATCTATTGCTGCATAGTCTTTGTTTGTTGAGTCTTCAGTTGCATCGTCGTGTCCTTTGCTGGTCTTAGTGTCTAGTTCCTTTAGAGTTTCGAGTTCTGTTCACGTCTTGGTATCACCGTTGCAGTTAGATCCGAACTCGATTTCGAGGGAGGCTTTGCCCTAGTTGGTCTCGGAGTAGAACACAAATTCGGTTTCAACCGCGTCGTGTGTGTAAAAAAAAGGAAAGAAAAAAAAGAGAGAGAAAAGAAGGAACAGGCAGCCGCATTTAGAAAGAGCCGCGGCACAAAAAGAAAAAAAAGAGGAGAGAGAAATAGCTAACTTTTGCATACGACCTTCGATTGAGGCGATTCTTGATCTGTTGGAAAGGAAATCAGAAGATAGAGCGAAAAAAAAGAAGTCTGGAAAAACTGAAGATTTCAGATCCGCGTAAGCCTGCAGGCACATACGCCGCTTCGACCCCAAAAAACGTCGTTTAGGCCCTCAAAACGGGCCCGCAAACCGAGGAAAAATCAAGTTTCTCAGAATTCGCTCAAAATTGACAGAGCCCTTCTACACGTGATTCTAAGGTTCCTTGTGAAGACGGCATCCTTTTTCGAGCTTCGGAACTCTGTGTGCAACATTATCTAGTTCCTTTCTGCACGGTGTGTTTTCGTTTGTGTTCTAGGCTCGCGTCTCTAGTACGGTCTAGCCTAGGACCAGCACGGTGCCGTCGTTGAGCGATTATTCAACTTGCTTTGACTAATGTGGTTCTAGTTATCCTTTGTTCACTCTCAGCCCACCTATAGCTCCACAGATTTGGCTACCACATCACAGGGACTAGTGACTGAGGCAACGATACACCCAATTTCCAAGAGATATTGTCTTGACTTGTCGGCTACCATCACCTCCTGCTCGCTGTGGTAAGAACTTGTAAGAGCTTGACAGAACAGGTTGAGAGTGTGCGACTTGATTTAACCACATCCCAGTAGTTGTGAGGGCATAACCTGCAGTTTTTATTATTTTTCTCTTCCTGGTTTGTTTCTTGTGTTCTTCTAACAATGTCAGGAGAACCAGAGGACCTGCGGGCAGCGCCACATTCCCCTCGGACTAGGGGCATCATACAACACTTTGAGCGCCAAATGAAGATGCACACTGAAGGACTTGATGAGGATGTACGGGTCACCAACGAACGCCTTGGCCAATTGGAGGCCGCGCAGATAGACACCAACACTACGCTCGCAACATTGGAGCTTCCGTTGGCACCGTCAACGCTTCACTTGCTGAGATTTTGAGATGTCTTGATGAGAGGGGCCGTGCATCTCCCGCTGCACCAACTCAGCGTACTCGTATCAATATTGGTGTCTTGGGCAGCAGGGTGGACGAAAATGGTGGAGACGAATATGCGGCTGACACTGAGATTGATGATGATGAGGACGCTCACCGTCATCGTCAACCACGCCGGAATGAGGTACGTGAGAATGATGAATCGCTTGGTAAGATTAAGTTCACTATGCCACCTTTTGATGGAAAATATAACCCAGATGCTTATATCACTTGGGAATTGCCTGTTGATCAGAAATTTGCTTGTCATGCATTCCCTGAAAACAAAAGGGTTAGGGCTGCTACTAGTGAGTTTACTGACTTTGCGTCTGTTTGGTGGAATGAATATTGTAAGAAAAATCCTTTCACCATACCACAAACTTGGGATGCATTAAAAAGAATCATGCGAGCTAGATTTGTTCCCTCATATTATGCACGTGATTTGTTACATAAGTTGCAACAATTGAGACAAGGTAGTAAAAGCGTAGAGGAATATTTTCAAGAATTGCAAACAGGCATGCTGCGTTGTGACTTAGAGGAAACTGAGGAAGCCGCTATGGCTAGGTTTATGGGTGGTTTGAATCGGGAAATTCAGGACATCTTAGCTTACAAGGAATATAATTCTATCACTCATTTATTTCATCTTGCTTGTAAAGCTGAAAGAGAAGTACAGGGACGACGTGCGAGCACTAGGACTAACGTTTCTGCAGGTCGTGGAAACATTTGTTCTCAACGTGCATCTGCTGCACCATCAAGCCAACCCCCTGCACCTTCTTCCTCCAACCGCAAGCCACGGTTTTCAGCATCAAATTCGGCATCTCGGGCATCCGAAGCAACAAAGGGGACAGCCCAAGCCCATGCAAAGAGCTCTTCGTCCGTTGCATCTACGGGACGAACGAGGGATATCCAATGTCATCAATGCAAGGGTATGGCCATGTGAGGAGTGAGTGCCCAACCAAGCGTGTTCTGATTGTGAGAGATGATGGTGAGTATTCTTCTGCTAGTGATTTGGATGAGGATACATATGCTATGCTTGCAGCTGACCATGCAGGTAGTGGGAAGGAGCAAGAAGAAGAGCACATTGGTGCTGAAGATGCGGAGCGCTATGAGAGCCTCATTGTGCAGCGTGTGTTGAGTGCACAAATGGAGAGGGCGGAGCAAAATCAGCGGCACATCCTTTTCCAAACAAAGTGCGTCGTGAAGGAACGCTCATGCCGAGTGATAATTGATGGAGGGAGCTGCAACAACTTGGTGAGCTCCGATATGGTGGAGAAGCTTGCGTTGAACACCAAACCTCACCCATAACCTTACTGCATTCAATGGTTCAATAACAGCGGCAAGGTGAAGGTAACACGAATGGTGAGAGTAAATTTTGCTATTGGTTCTTATCATGATGTTGTAGAATGCGATGTTGTTCCTATGCAAGCATGCTCTATGCTGTTAGGTAGACCGTGGCAATATGATAAAGATTCACTACATCATGGTAAGACAAACCAATATTCTTTTGTGCATCATGACAAGAAAATTGTGTTACATCCTATGTCTCCTGAAGCTATTTTCAAAGATGAGATTGCTAGAGCTAATAGAGAGAAAAATCAGGAGCATAATAGGAGTGAAAATCAGATTGTTGCAAGCGAACTTGAGCAACATAAAAAGAAAAACTCTAAATCTGTTCATGAGACGAAAAATGAGATTAAATTGAAGGGTACATGTTTTCTTGCTACTAAGTCTGATATGAATGAGCTGGATGCTAGTACTTCTGTTTGCTATGCCTTACTTTGCAAACAAGCTTTATTTTCATTCGAGGAGGTACCTTCTTCTGTGCCTCCTGCTGTCACTAATCTTTTGCAGGAGTACATGGATGTCTTTCCAAAGGACATGCCACCAGGGCTACCACCAGTGCGAGGGATTGAGCACCAGATTGATTTGATTCCCGGGGCATCTTTGCCTAATCGTGCGCCATACAGGACCAATCCGGAAGAAACTAAGGAGATTCAGCGTCAAGTTCAGGAATTGCTTGATAAAGGTTATGTGCGTGAGTCTCTTAGTCCTTGTGCTGTTCCGGTAATTTTAGTGCCTAAGAAAGATGGATCATGGCGTATGTGTGTGGACTGTAGAGCGATCAATAACATTACCATTAGATATCGTCACCCTATTCGTAGGTTAGATGATATGCTTGATGAATTAAGTGGCTCTATTGTCTTCTCTAAAGTTGATTTGCGTAGTGGGTACCACCAAATTCGCATGAAATTGGGAGATGAATGGAAAACAGCAGTTAAAACTAAGTTCGGTTTGTATGAGTGGTTAGTGATGCCATTTGGTTTAACTAATGCACCTAGCACATTCATGAGATTAATGAACGAGGTTTTGCGTGCTTTCATTGGTAAATTTGTCGTGGTCTATTTTGATGATATATTGACATATAGCAGATCACTAGAGGAACACCTTTGCCATTTACGTGCTGTTTTTGATGCTTTACGTAACGCACGTTTATTTGGTAACCTTGAGAAGTGCACATTTTGCACGGATCAAGTCTCTTTTCTTGGCTATGTTGTTACTCCACAGGGGATTGAAGTTGATCAAGCCAAGGTTGAGGCAATACAGAGTTGGCCGACTCCTAAAACGGTCACGCAGGTGCGAAGTTTTCTAGGACTTGCTGGATTCTATCGTCGGTTTGTGAAGGGTTTCAGCACCATCGCCGCGCCATTGAATGAGCTCACTAAAAAGGGGGTGTCGTTTACTTGGGGGAATGCACAGGAAGACGCCTTCAACACATTGAAAGATAAGTTAACACATGCACCATTACTCCAACTTCCAGATTTTAGTAAGACTTTTGAGCTACAATGTGATGCTAGTGGAATTGGATTGGGTGGTGTGCTGTTGCAAGAAGGTAAACCTGTGGCATACTTTAGTGAAAAATTGAGTGGGCCTAGTTTGAACTATTCTACTTATGAAAAGGAATTATATGCTCTAGTTCGATCTTTAGAGACATGGCAACATTATTTATGGCCCAAAGAATTTGTCATTCATTCTGATCATGAGTCATTAAAGCATATTAGAAGTCAAGACAAATTGAACCGTAGGCATGCAAAGTGGGTTGAATTCATAGAGTCTTTTCCTTATGTCATAAAACACAAAAAGGGAAAGGAGAATGTTATTGCTGATGCATTGTCTAGGAGATATACCATGCTCTCACAACTTGACTTCAAAATTTTTGGATTGGAAACAATTAAGGAGCATTATGTTCATGATGATGATTTTAAAGATGTGTTGCTGAATTGCAAAGAGGAAAAAACGTGCAATAAATTTGTTCTAAATGATGGATTTGTGTTTAGAGCTAACAAACTATGCATTCCAGCTAGCTCCGTTCGTTTGTTGTTGTTACAGGAAGCGCATGGAGGTGGGCTGATGGGGCATTTTGGAGCGAAGAAGACGGAAGACATACTTGCTAGTCATTTCTTTTGGCCAAAGATGAGACGTGATGTGGAATGTTTTGCTGCTCGCTGCACTACGTGTCAAAAGGCTAAGTCATGACTTAATCCTCACGGTTTGTATATGCCTCTACCTGTTCCTAGTGTGCCTTGGGAAGATATTTCTATGGACTTTGTTTTAGGACTGCCTAGGACAAAGAAGGGGAGGGATATTATATTTGTTGTTGTGGATAGATTTTCTAAGATGGCACACTTCATACCATGTCATAAATGTGATGATGCTACCAACATTGCTGATTTGTTCTTTCGTGAAGTTGTTCGTTTGCATGGTGTGCCAAATACAATAGTTTCCGATCGTGACACTAAATTCCTTAGCCATTTTTGGAGAACTTTATGGGCTAAATTGGGGACTAAGCTGTTATTTTCGACTACATGTCATCCCCAAACTGATGGGCAAACTGAAGTTGTGAATAGAACTTTATCTACCATGCTTAGGGCTGTTTTGAAAAAGAACATTAAAATGTGGGAAGAATGCTTGCCTCATATTGAATTTGCTTATAATCGTTCGCTGCATTCTACTACAAAGTTGTGCCCTTTTGAGATTGTCTATGGCTTTGTGCCTCGTGCTCCTATTGATTTGCTACCACTTCCATCTTCGGAGAAGTTAAATTTTGATGCTAAACAACGTGCTGACTTGATGTTGAAAATGCATGAGACAACCAAAGAAAATATTGAACGCATAAATGCTAAATATAAACATGCTGGTAGTAAAGGAAGGAGGCATTTAACTTTTCGACCGGGTGATTTAGTTTGGTTGCATTTGAGAAAAGAAAGATTTCCTGAATTGAGGAGGTCTAAGTTGATGCCTAGAGCTGATGGTCCTTTCAAAGTGTTGGAAAAGATTAATGACAATGCATATAAACTTGAGTTGCCTGCAGATTTTGAGGTTAGTCCCACCATTAACATTGTAGATTTGAAGCCATACTTGGGAGAAGAAGATGAGCTTGAGTCGCGGACGACTCAAATGCAAGAAGGGGAGGATGATGAGGACATCCTTTCCATGCATACAACCATGCCGACTCCACATCAAACTGAAACTATGATACAAGTTTCATCAGGGTGTTTGCGACACAGTTTCATTTCGTACCTCGATTTCGTCCGCGTGGAGTTCATAGTACCCCTCGGAACTTGTTGTGGAGTTAAGTTTCACGCCAAGAGAGACGGATTCGAAATGCATTACAATATAAGCTAGACCATATACGAAGTCCATTCGGGTGTTTAGATCTCAGTCTCATTTCGTAGCTCGATTTCATCCTTGTAGAGTTTGTAGTACCAATCGGAGCCCGTTGTGGTGGAAAGTTCCGCAGCGACACGGGCGGAACCAAAATGCATGTGAAGTGAGCTAGGGCGTAGATGATGTGCATTGCTGGTGTCTGGGACTCAGTTTCGTTTCGTGATTCGATTTCATTCGCGACGAGTTTGCAGTACCTACCGGAACCCATCGTGGGGGATTGTTTCACACCGACTCAGGCGGATTCGAAACACATGCTGAAATAACCTAGGGTGCATAGGAAGTACATTCGCGGTGTTTGGTACTCAGTTTCTTTTCGTGCCATGATTTCGTCCGCATGCCCTTTACTAATGCTGTCATAACCCACTACGAAGGAAAGTTTCACAGCGACATGGACGGATTCGAAATGCATGCTAAAATAAGCTAGGGCGTATACGAAATCCATTAGGGGTGTTGGCACGCAGATTCATTTCGTACCTCGAGTTCGTTCGCATGTTGTTTATCATACTAGTCGGAACCTGTTGTCGGGAAAAGTTTCACACCGGCTCACGTAGATTTGAAATGGTTGCCAAAATGAGCTTGGGCGGATGTGAAGTCCGCTCGGGGTGTTTGGCACTCAGTTTCATTCATGTCGTGATTCCGTCCGCACGCAGCTTACTGATTCCGTCATATCCCACTGTAAAGGGAAGTTTCACACCGCCTCCGATGGATTCGAAATGCATGCTAAAATGAGCGAGGGCACATATGAAGTCCATTCAGGATGTTGGCACTCAGTTTCATTACGTGTCCCAATTTCGTCCCATGTAGCTCATCGTACAAGTTGGAACCTGTTAGGAGAAAAGTTTCGCACCGACTCGGATAGATTTGAAATTCTTGCCGAAATGAGCTAGGGTGCATGTGAAGCCCACTCAGGGTGTTTGCCTCACAGTTTCATTTCGTGCCTCGATTTCGTCCGCGTGGAGTTCATAGTACCCCTCGGAACCTGTTGTGGAGTTAAGTTTCATGCCAAGAGAGACGGATTCGAAATGCATTCCAATATAAGCTAGACCATATACAAAGTCCATTCGGGGTGTTTGGCTCTCAGTCTCATTTCGTAGCTCGATTTCATCCTTGTAGAGTTTGTAGTACCAATCGGAGCCCGTTGTGGTGGAAAGTTCCGCAGCGACACGGGCGGAACCAAAATGCATGTGAAGTGAGCTAGGGCGCAGATGATGTGCATTGCTGGTGTCTGGGACTCAGTTTCGTTTCGTGATTCGATTTCATTCCCGACGAGTTTGCAGTACCTACCGGAACCCATCGTGGGGGATTGTTTCACACCGACTCAGGCGGATTCGAAACACATGCTGAAATAACCAAGGGTGCATAGGAAGTACATTCGCGGTGTTTGGCACTCAGTTTCTTTTCGTGCCATGATTTCGTCTGCATGCCCTTTACTAATACCATCATAACCCACTACGAAGGAAAGTTTCACAGCGACATGGACGGATTCGAAATGCATGCTAAAATAAGCTAGGGCGTATACGAAATCCATTAGGGGTGTTGGCACGCAGATTCATTTCGTACCTCGAGTTCGTCCGCATGTTGTTTATCATACTAGTCGGAACCTGTTGTCAGGAAAAGTTTCACACCGGCTCACGTAGATTTCAAATGGTTGCCAAAATGAGCTTGGGCGGATGTGAAGTCCGCTCGGGGTGTTGGGCACTCAGTTTCATTCATGTCGTGATTTCGTCCGCACGCAGCTTACTGATTCCGTCATATCCCGCTGTAAAGGGAAGTTTCACACCGCCTCCGATGGATTCGAAATGCATGCTAAAATGATCCCACATATGAAGTCCATTCAGGATGTTGGCACTCAGTTTCATTACGTGTCCCAATTTCGTCCCATGTAGTTCATCGTACCAGTTGGAACCTGTTAGGAGAAAAGTTTCGCACCGACTCGGACGGATTTGAAATTCTTGCCGAAATGAGCTAGGGCGCATGTGAAGCCCACTCAGGGTGTTTGCCACACAGTTTCATTTCGTGCCTCGATTTCGTCCGCGTGGAGTTCATAGTACCCCTCGGAACCTGTTGTGGAGTTAAGTCTCACGCCAAGAGAGACGGATTCGAAATGCATTCCAATATAAGCTAGACCATATACGAAGTCCATTCGGGTGTTCGGCTCTCAGTCTCATTTCGTAGCTCGATTTCATCCTCGTAGAGTTTGTAGTACCAATCGGAGCCCGTTGTGGTGGAAAGTTCCGCAGCGACACGGGCGGAACCAAAATGCATGTGAAGTGAGCTAGGGCGCAGATGATGTGCATTGCTGGTGTCTGGGACTCAGTTTCGTTTCGTGATTCGATTTCATTCGCGACGAGTTTGCAGTACCTACCGGAACCCATCGTGGGGGATTGTTTCACACCGACTCAGGCGGATTCGAAACAAATGCTGAAATAACCAAGGGTGCATAGGAAGTACATTTGCGGTGTTTGGCACTCAGTTTCTTTTCGTGCCATGATTTCGTCCGCATGCCCTTTACTAATACCATCATAACCCACTACGAAGGAAAGTTTCACAGCGACATGCACGGATTCGAAATGCATGCTAAAATAAGCTAGGGCGTATACGAAATCCATTAGGGGTGTTGGCACGCAGATTCATTTCGTACCTCGAGTTCGTCCGCATGTTGTTTATCATACTAGTCGGAACCTGTTGTCGGGAAAAGTTTCACACCGGCTCACGTAGATTTCAAATGGTTGCCAAAATGAGCTTGGGCGGATGTGAAGTCCGCTCGGGGTGTTGGGCACTCAGTTTCATTCATGTCGTGATTTCGTCCGCACGCAGCTTACTGATTCCGTCATATCCCGCTGTAAAGGGAAGTTTCACACCGCCTCCGATGGATTCGAAATGCATGCTAAAATGATCCGACATATGAAGTCCATTCAGGATGTTGGCACTCAGTTTCATTACGTGTCCCAATTTCGTCCCATGTAGTTCATCGTACCAGTTGGAACCTGTTAGGAGAAAAGTTTCGCACCGACTCGGACGGATTTGAAATTCTTGCCGAAATGAGCTAGGGCGCATGTGAAGCCCACTCAGGGTGTTTGCCACACAGTTTCATTTCGTGCCTCGATTTCGCCCGCGTGGAGTTCATAGTACCCCTCGGAACCTGTTGTGGAGTTAAGTTTCACGCCAAGAGAGACGGATTCGAAATGCATTCCAATATAAGCTAGACCATATACGAAGTCCATTCGGGTGTTTGGCTCTCAGTCTCATTTCGTAGCTCGATTTCATCCTTGTAGAGTTTGTAGTACCAATCGGAGCCCGTTGTGGTGGAAAGTTCCGCAGCGACACGGGCGGAACCAAAATGCATGTAAAGTGAGCTAGGGCGCAGATGATGTGCATTGCTGGTGTCTGGGACTCAGTTTCGTTTCGTGATTCGATTTCATTCGCGACGAGTTTGCAGTACCTACCGGAACCCATCGTGGGGGATTGTTTCACACCGACTCAGGCGGATTCGAAACACATGCTGAAATAACCTAGGGTGCATAGGAAGTACATTCGCGGTGTTTGGCACTCAGTTTCTTTTCGTGCCATGATTTCGTCTGCATGCCCTTTACTAATACCATCATAACCCACTACGAAGGAAAGTTTCACAGCGACATGGACGGATTCGAAATGCATGCTAAAATAAGCTAGGGCGTATACGAAATCCATTAGGGGTGTTGGCACGCAGATTCATTTCGTACCTCGAGTTCGTCCGCATGTTGTTTATCATACTAGTCGGAACTGTTGTCGGGAAAAGTTTCACACCGGCTCACGTAGATTTGAAATGGTTACCAAAATGAGCTTGGGCGGATGTGAAGTCCGCTCGGGGTGTTTGGCACTCAGTTTCATTCATGTCGTGATTCCGTCCGCAGTTGGAACCTGTTGTCGGGAAAAGTTTTACACCGGTTGACGTAGATTTGAAATGGTTGCCAAAATGAGCTTGGGCGGATGTGAAGTCCGCTCGGGGTGTTTGGCACTCAGTTTCATTCATGTCGTGATTCCGTCCACACGCAGCTTACTGATTCCGTCATATCCCATTGTAAAGGGAAGTTTCACACCGCCTCCGATGGATTCGAAATGCATGCTAAATTGAGCGAGGGCACATATGAAGTCCATTCAGGATGTTGGCACTCAGTTTCATTACGTGTGCCAATTTCGTCCCATGTAGCTCATCGTACCAGTTGGAACCTGTTAGGAGAAAAGTTTCGCACCGACTCGGACGGATTTGAAATTCTTGCCGAAATGAGCTAGGGCGCATGTGAAGCCCACTCAGGGTGTTTGCCACACAGTTTCATTTCGTGCCTCGATTTCGTCCGCGTGGAGTTCATAGTACCCCTCGGAACCTGTTGTGGAGTTAAGTTTCACGCCAAGACAGACGGATTCGAAATGCATTCTAGAATAAGCTAGACCATATACGAAATCCATTCGGGGTGTTTGGCTCTCAGTCTCATTTCGTAGCTCGATTTCATCCTTGTAGAGTTTGTAGTACCAATCGGAGCCCGTTGGGGTGGAAAGTTCCGCAGCGACACGGGCGGAACCAAAATGCATGTGAAGTGAGCTAGGGCGCAGATGATGTGCATTGCTGGTGTCTGGGACTCAGTTTCGTTTCGTGATTCGATTTCATTCGCGACGAGTTTGCAGTACCTGCCGGAACCCATCGTGGGGGATTGTTTCACACCGACTCAGGCGGATTCGAAACACATGCTGAAATAAGCTAGGGTGCATAGGAAGTACATTCGCGGTGTTTGGCACTCAGTTTCTTTTCGTGCCATGATTTCGTCCGCATGCCCTTTACTAATGCCATCATAACCCACTACGAAGGAAAGTTTCACAGCGACATGGACGGATTCGAAATGCATGCTAAAATAAGCTAGGGCGTATACGAAATCCATTAGGGGTGTTGGCACGCAGATTCATTTCGTACCTCGAGTTCGTCCGCATGTTGTTTATCATACTAGTCGGAACCTGTTGTCGGGAAAAGTTTCACACCGGCTCACGTAGATTTCAAATGGTTGCCAAAATGACCTTGGGCGGATGTGAAGTCCGCTCGGGGTGTTTGGCACTCAGTTTCATTCATGTCGTGATTCCGTCCGCACGCAGCTTACTGATTCCGTCATATCCCGCTGTAAAGGTAGTTTCACACCGCCTCCGATGGATTCGAAATGCATGCTAAAATGAGCCCACATATGAAGTCCATTCAGGATGTTGGCACTCAGTTTCATTACGTGTCCCAATTTCGTCCCATGTAGTTCATCGTACCAGTTGGAACCTGTTAGGAGAAAAGTTTCGCACCGACTCGGACGGATTTGAAATTCTTGCCGAAATGAGCTAGGGCGCATGTGAAGCCCACTCAGGGTGTTTGCCACACAGTTTCATTTCGTGCCTCGATTTCGTCCGCGTGGAGTTCATAGTACCCCTCGGAACCTGTTGTGGAGTTAAGTTTCACGCCAAGAGAGAGATTCGAAATGTATTCCAATATAAGCTAGACCATATACGAAGTCCATTCGGGTGTTTGGCTCTCAGTCTCATTTCGTAGCTCGATTTCATCCTTGTAGAGTTTGTAGTACCAATCGGAGCCCGTTGTGGTGGAAAGTTCCGCAGCGACACGGGCGGAACCAAAATGCATGTGAAGTGAGCTAGGGCGCAGATGATGTGCATTGCTGGTGTCTGGGACTCAGTTTCGTTTCGTGATTCGATTTCATTCGCGACGAGTTTGCAGTACCTACCGGAACCCTTCGTGGGGGATTGTTTCACACCGACTCAGGCGGATTCGAAACACATGCTGAAATAACCTAGGGTGCATAGGAAGTACATTCGCGGTGTTTGGCACTCAGTTTCTTTTCGTGCCATGATTTCGTCCGCATGCCCTTTACTAATACCATCATAACCCACTACGAAGGAAAGTTTCACAGCGACATGGACGGATTCGAAATGCATGCTAAAATAAGCTAGGGCGTATACGAAATCCATTAGGGGTGTTGGCACGCAGATTCATTTCGTACCTCGAGTTCGTCCGCATGTTGTTTATCATACTAGTCGGAACTGTTGTCGGGAAAAGTTTCACACCGGCTCACGTAGATTTGAAATGGTTGCCAAAATGAGCTTGGGCGGATGTGAAGTCCGCTCGGGGTGTTTGGCACTCAGTTTCATTCATGTCGTGATTCCGTCCGCAGTCGGAACCTGTTGTCGGGAAAAGTTTTACACCGGTTGACGTAGATTTGAAATGGTTGCCAAAATGAGCTTGGGCGGATGTGAAGACCGCTCGGGGTGTTTGGCACTCAGTTTCATTCATGTCGTGATTCCGTCCGCACGCAGCTTACTGATTCCGTCATATCCCATTGTAAAGGGAAGTTTCACACCACCTCCGATGGATTCGAAATGCATGCTAAAATGAGCGAGGGCACATATGAAGTCCATTCAGGATGTTGGCACTCAGTTTCATTACGTGTGCCAATTTCGTCCCATGTAGCTCATCGTACCAGTTGGAACCTGTTAGGAGAAAAGTTTCGCACCGACTCGGACGGATTTGAAATTCTTGCCGAAATGAGCTAGGGCGCATGTGAAGCCCACTCAGGGTGTTTGCCACACAGTTTCATTTCGTGCCTCGATTTCGTCCGCGTGGAGTTCATAGTACCCCTCGGAACCTGTTGTGGAGTTAAGTTTCACGCCAAGACAGACGGATTCGAAATGCATTCCAGAATAAGCTAGACCATATACGAAATCCATTCGGGGTGTTTGGCTCTCAGTCTCATTTCGTAGCTCGATTTCATCCTTGTAGAGTTTGTAGTACCAATCGGAGCCCGTTGGGGTGGAAAGTTCCGCAGCGACACGGGCGGAACCAAAATGCATGTGAAGTGAGCTAGGGCGCAGATGATGTGCATTGCTGGTGTCTGGGACTCAGTTTCGTTTCGTGATTCGATTTCATTCGCGACGAGTTTGCAGTACCTGCCGGAACCCATCGTGGGGGATTGTTTCACACCGACTCAGGCGGATTCGAAACACATGCTGAAATAAGCTAGGGTGCATAGGAAGTACATTCGCGGTGTTTGGCACTCAGTTTGTTTTCGTGCCATGATTTCGTCCGCATGCCCTTTACTAATGCCATCATAACCCACTACGAAAGAAAGTTTCACAGCGACATGGACGGATTCGAAATGCATGCTAAAATAAGCTAGGGCGTATACGAAATCCATTAGGGGTGTTGGCACGCAGATTCATTTCGTACCTCGAGTTCGTCCGCATGTTGTTTATCATACTAGTCGGAACCTGTTGTCGGGAAAAGTTTCACACCGGCTCACGTAGATTTCAAATGGTTGCCAAAATGAGCTTGGGCGGATGTGAAGTCCGCTCGTGGTGTTTGGCACTCAGTTTCATTCATGTTGTGATTCTGTCCGCACGCAGCTTACTGATTCCGTCATATCCCACTGTAAAGGGAAGTTTCACACCGCCTCCGATGGATTCGAAATGCATGCTAAAATGAGCGAGGGCACATATGAAGTCCATTCAGGATGTTGGCACTCAGTTTCATTACGTGTCCTAATTTCGTCCCATGTAGCTCATCGTACCAGTTGGAACCTGTTAGGGGAAAAGTTTCGCACCGACTCGGACGGATTTGAAATTCTTGCCGAAATGAGCTAGGGCGCATGTGAAGCCCACTCAGGGTGTTTGCCACACAGTTTCATTTCGTGCCTCGATTTCGTCCGCGTGGAGTTTATAGTACCCCTCGGAACCTGTTGTGGAGTTAAGTTTCACGCCAAGAGAGACGGATTCGAAATGTATTCCAGTATAAGCTAGACCATATACGAAGTCCATTCGGGGTGTTTGGCTCTCAGTCTCATTTCGTAGCTCGATTTCATCCTTGTAGAGTTTGTAGTACCAATCGGAGCCCGTTGGGGTGGAAAGTTCCGCAGCGACACGGGCGGAACCAAAATGCATGTGAAGTGAGCTAGGGCGCAGATGATGTGCATTGCTGGTGTCTGGGACTCAGTTTCGTTTCGTGATTCGATTTCATTCGCGACGAGTTTGCAGTACCTACCGGAACCCATCGTGGGGGATTGTTTCACACCGACTCAGGCGGATTCGAAACACATGCTGAAATAAGCTAGGGTACATAGAAGTACATTTTCGCGGTGTTTGGCACTCAGTTTCTTTTTGTGCCATGATTTCGTCCGCATGCCCTTTACTAATGCCATCATAACCCACTACGAAGGAAAGTTTCACAGCGACATGGACGGATTCGAAATGCATGCAAAAATAAGTTAGGGCGTATACGAAATCGATTAGGGGTGTTGGCACGCAGATTCATTTCGTACCTCGAGTTCGTCCGCATGTTGTTTATCATACTAGTCGAAAACTGTTGTCGGGAAAAGTTTCACACCGGCTCACGTAGATTTGAAATGGTTGCCAAAATGAGCTTGGGCGGATGTGAAGTCCGCTCGGGGTGTTTGGCACTCGGTTTCATTCTTGTCGTGATTCCGTCCGCACGCAGCTTACTGATTCCGTCATATCCCACTGTAAAGGGAAGTTTCACACCGCCTCCGATGGATTCAAAATGCGTGCAAAAATGAGCGAGGGCACATATGAAATTCATTCAGGATGTTGGCACTCAGTTTCATTACGTGTCCCAATTTCGTCCCATGTAGCTCATCGTACCAGTTGGAACCTGTTAGGAGAAAAGTTTCGCACCGACTCGGACGGATTTGAAATTCTTGCCGAAATGAGCTAGGGCGCGTGTGAAGCCCACTCAGGGTGTTTGCCACACAGTTTCATTTCGTGCCTCGATTTCGTCCGCGTGGAGTTCATAGTACCCCTCGGAACCTGTTGTGGAGTTAAGTTTCACGCCAAGAGAGACGGATTCGAAATGCATTCCAGAATAAGCTAGAACATATACGAAATCCATTCGGGGTGTTTAGCTCTCAGTCTCATTTCGTAGCTCGATTTCATCCTTGTAGAGTTTGTAGTACCAATCGGAGCCCGTTGGGGTGGAAGGTTCCGCAGCGACACGGGCGGAACCAAAATGCATGTGAAGTGAGCTAGGGCGCAGATGATGTGCATTGC
>CM029614.1:13313202-13354021 GCA_017311315.1 Dendrocalamus latiflorus | reverse complement strand
GCACTCAGTTTCTTTTCGTGCCATGATTTCGTCCGCGTGCCGTTTACTAATGCCATCATAACCCACTACGAAGGAAAGTTTCACAGCGACATGGACGGATTCGAAATGCATGCTGAAATAAGCTAGAGCGTATACGCAATCCATTTGGGGTGTTGCCACGCAGATTCATTTCGTACCTCGAGTTCGTCCGCATGTTAGTTTATCATACTAGTCGGAACATGTTGTCAGGAAAAGTTTCACACCGGCTCACGTAGATTTGAAATGGATGCCAAAATGAGCTTGGGCGGATGTGAAGTCCGCTCGGGGTGTTTGGCACTCAGTTTCATTCGTGTCGTGATTCCGTCCGCACGCAGTTTACTGATTCCGTCATATCCCACTGTACAGGGAAGTTTCACACCGCCACCGATGGATTCGAAATGCATGCTAAAATGAGCGAGGGCACATATGAAGTCCAATCAGGATGTTGGCACTCAGTTTCAGCACGTGTCCCAATTTCGTCCCACGGAGCTCATCGTACCAGCAGGAACCTGTTAGGAGAAAAGTTTCGCACCGACTCGGACGGATTCGAAATTCTTCCCGAAATGAGCTAGGGCGCATGTGAAGCCCACTCGGAGTGTTTGCCACACAGTTTCATTTCGTGCCTCGATTTCGTCCGCGTGGAGTTCATAGTACCCCTCGGAACCTGTTGTGGAGTTAACTTTCACGCCAAGAGAGACGGATTCGAAATGTATTCCAATATAAGCTAGACCATATACGAAGTCCATTCGGGGTGTTTGGCTCTCAGTCTCATTTCGTAGCTCGATTTCATCCGTGTAGCGTTTGTAGTACCTATCGGAACCCGTTGTGGTGGAAAGTTCCGCAGCGACACGGACGGAACCAAAATGCATGTGAAGTGAGCTAGGGCACAGATGATGTGCATTACTGGTGTCTGGGACTCAGTTTCGTTTCGTGATTCGATTTCGTTCGCGAAGAGTTAGTAGTACCTACCGGAACCCATCGTGGGGGATTGTTTCACACCGACTCAGGCGGATTCGAAACACATGCTGAAATAAGCTAGGGTGCATAGGAAGTACATTCGCGGTGTTTGGCACTCAGTTTCTTTTCGTGCCATGATTTCGTCCGCGTGCCGTTTACTAATGCCATCATAACCCACTACGAAGGAAAGTTTCACAGCGACATGGACGGATTCGAAATGCATGCTGAAATAAGCTAGAGCGTATACGCAATCCATTTGGGGTGTTGCCACGCAGATTCATTTCGTACCTCGAGTTCGTCCGCATGTTAGTTTATCATACTAGTCGGAACATGTTGTCAGGAAAAGTTTCACACCGGCTCACGTAGATTTGAAATGGATGCCAAAATGAGCTTGGGCGGATGTGAAGTCCGCTCGGGGTGTTTGGCACTCAGTTTCATTCGTGTCGTGATTCCGTCCGCACGCAGTTTACTGATTCCGTCATATCCCACTGTACAGGGAAGTTTCACACCGCCACCGATGGATTCGAAATGCATGCTAAAATGAGCGAGGGCACATATGAAGTCCAATCAGGATGTTGGCACTCAGTTTCAGCACGTGTCCCAATTTCGTCCCACGTAGCTCATCGTACCAGCAGGAACCTGTTAGGAGAAAAGTTTCGCACCGACTCGGACGGATTAGAAATTCTTCCCGAAATGAGCTAGGGCGCATGTGAAGCCCACTCGGAGTGTTTGCCACACAGTTTCATTTCGTGCCTCGATTTCGTCCGCGTGGAGTTCATAGTACCCCTCGGAACCTGTTGTGGAGTTAACTTTCACGCCAAGAGAGACGGATTCGAAATGTATTCCAATATAAGCTAGACCATATACGAAGTCCATTCGGGGTGTTTGGCTCTCAGTCTCATTTCGTAGCTCGATTTCATCCGTGTAGCGTTTGTAGTACCTATCGGAACCCGTTGTGGTGGAAAGTTCCGCAGCGACACGGACGGAACCAAAATGCATGTGAAGTGAGCTAGGGCACAGATGATGTGCATTACTGGTGTCTGGGACTCAGTTTCGTTTCGTGATTCGATTTCGTTCGCGAAGAGTTAGTAGTACCTACCGGAACCCATCGTGGGGGATTGTTTCACACCGACTCAGGCGGATTCGAAACACATGCTGAAATAAGCTAGGGTGCATAGGAAGTACATTCGCGGTGTTTGGCACTCAGTTTCTTTTCGTGCCATGATTTCGTCCGCGTGCCGTTTACTAATGCCATCATAACCCACTACGAAGGAAAGTTTCACAGCGACATGGACGGATTCGAAATGCATGCTGAAATAAGCTAGAGCGTATACGCAATCCATTTGGGGTGTTGCCACGCAGATTCATTTCGTACCTCGAGTTCGTCCGCATGTTGTTTATCATACTAGTCGGAACATGTTGTCAGGAAAAGTTTCACACCGGCTCACGTAGATTTGAAATGGATGCCAAAATGAGCTTGGGCGGATGTGAAGTCCGCTCGGGGTGTTTGGCACTCAGTTTCATTCGTGTCGTGATTCCGTCCGCACGCAGTTTACTGATTCCGTCATATCCCACTGTACAGGGAAGTTTCACACCGCCACCGATGGATTCGAAATGCATGCTAAAATGAGCGAGGGCACATATGAAGTCCAATCAGGATGTTGGCACTCAGTTTCAGCACGTGTCCCAATTTCGTCCCACGTAGCTCATCGTACCAGCTGGAACCTGTTAGGAGAAAAGTTTCGCACCGACTCGGACGGATTCGAAATTCTTCCCGAAATGAGCTAGGGCGCATGTGAAGCCCACTCGGGTGTTTGCCACACAGTTTCATTTCGTGCCTCGATTTCGTCCGCGTGGAGTTCATAGTACCCCTCGGAACCTGTTGTGGAGTTAACTTTCACGCCAAGAGAGACGGATTCGAAATGTATTCCAATATAAGCTAGACCATATACGAAGTCCATTCGGGGTGTTTGGCTCTCAGTCTCATTTCGTAGCTCGATTTCATCCGTGTAGCGTTTGTAGTACCTATCGGAACCCGTTGTGGTGGAAAGTTCCGCAGCGACACGGACGGAACCAAAATGCATGTGAAGTGAGCTAGGGCACAGATGATGTGCATTACTGGTGTCTGGGACTCAGTTTCGTTTCGTGATTCGATTTCGTTCGCGAAGAGTTAGTAGTACCTACCGGAACCCATCGTGGGGGATTGTTTCACACCGACTCAGGCGGATTCGAAACACATGCTGAAATAAGCTAGGGTGCATAGGAAGTACATTCGCGGTGTTTGGCACTCAGTTTCTTTTCGTGCCATGATTTCGTCCGCGTGCCGTTTACTAATGCCATCATAACCCACTACGAAGGAAAGTTTCACAGCGACATGGACGGATTCGAAATGCATGCTGAAATAAGCTAGAGCGTATACGCAATCCATTTGGGGTGTTGCCACGCAGATTCATTTCGTACCTCGAGTTCGTCCGCATGTTGTTTATCATACTAGTCGGAACATGTTGTCAGGAAAAGTTTCACACCGGCTCACGTAGATTTGAAATGGATGCCAAAATGAGCTTGGGCGGATGTGAAGTCCGCTCGGGGTGTTTGGCACTCAGTTTCATTCGTGTCGTGATTCCGTCCGCACGCAGTTTACTGATTCCGTCATATCCCACTGTACAGGGAAGTTTCACACCGCCACCGATGGATTCGAAATGCATGCTAAAATGAGCGAGGGCACATATGAAGTCCATTCAGGATGTTGGCACTCAGTTTCAGCACGTGTCCCAATTTCGTCCCACGTAGCTCATCGTACCAGCTGGAACCTGTTAGGAGAAAAGTTTCGCACCGACTCGGACGGATTCGAAATTCTTCCCGAAATGAGCTAGGGCGCATGTGAAGCCCACTCGGGGTGTTTGCCACACAGTTTCATTTCGTGCCTCGATTTCGTCCGCGTGGAGTTCATAGTACCCCTCGGAACCTGTTGTGGAGTTAACTTTCACGCCAAGAGAGACGGATTCGAAATGTATTCCAATATAAGCTAGACCATATACGAAGTCCATTCGGGGTGTTTGGCTCTCAGTCTCATTTCGTAGCTCGATTTCATCCGTGTAGCGTTTGTAGTACCTATCGGAACCCGTTGTGGTGGAAAGTTCCGCAGCGACACGGACGGAACCAAAATGCATGTGAAGTGAGCTAGGGCACAGATGATGTGCATTACTGGTGTCTGGGACTCAGTTTCGTTTCGTGATTCGATTTCGTTCGCGAAGAGTTAGTAGTACCTACCGGAACCCATCGTGGGGGATTGTTTCACACCGACTCAGGCGGATTCGAAACACATGCTGAAATAAGCTAGGGTGCATAGGAAGTACATTCGCGGTGTTTGGCACTCAGTTTCTTTTCGTGCCATGATTTCGTCCGCGTGCCGTTTACTAATGCCATCATAACCCACTACGAAGGAAAGTTTCACAGCGACATGGACGGATTCGAAATGCATGCTGAAATAAGCTAGAGCGTATACGCAATCCATTTGGGGTGTTGCCACGCAGATTCATTTCGTACCTCGAGTTCGTCCGCATGTTGTTTATCATACTAGTCGGAACCTGTTGTCAGGAAAAGTTTCACACCGGCTCACGTAGATTTGAAATGGATGCCAAAATGAGCTTGGGCGGATGTGAAGTCCGCTCGGGGTGTTTGGCACTCAGTTTCATTCGTGTCGTGATTCCGTCCGCACGCAGTTTACTGATTCCGTCATATCCCACTGTACAGGGAAGTTTCACACCGCCACCGATGGATTCGAAATGCATGCTAAAATGAGCGAGGGCACATATGAAGTCCAATCAGGATGTTGGCACTCAGTTTCAGCACGTGTCCCAATTTCGTCCCACGTAGCTCATCGTACCAGCTGGAACCTGTTAGGAGAAAAGTTTCGCACCGACTCGGACGGATTCGAAATTCTTCCCGAAATGAGCTAGGGCGCATGTGAAGCCCACTCGGGGTGTTTGCCACACAGTTTCATTTCGTGCCTCGATTTCGTCCGCGTGGAGTTCATAGTACCCCTCGGAACCTGTTGTGGAGTTAACTTTCACGCCAAGAGAGACGGATTCGAAATGTATTCCAATATAAGCTAGACCATATACGAAGTCCATTCGGGGTGTTTGGCTCTCAGTCTCATTTCGTAGCTCGATTTCATCCGTGTAGCGTTTGTAGTACCTATCGGAACCCGTTGTGGTGGAAAGTTCCGCAGCGACACGGACGGAACCAAAATGCATGTGAAGTGAGCTAGGGCACAGATGATGTGCATTACTGGTGTCTGGGACTCAGTTTCGTTTCGTGATTCGATTTCGTTCGCGAAGAGTTAGTAGTACCTACCGGAACCCATCGTGGGGGATTGTTTCACACCGACTCAGGCGGATTCGAAACACATGCTGAAATAAGCTAGGGTGCATAGGAAGTACATTCGCGGTGTTTGGCACTCAGTTTCTTTTCGTGCCATGATTTCGTCCGCGTGCCGTTTACTAATGCCATCATAACCCACTACGAAGGAAAGTTTCACAGCGACATGGACGGATTCGAAATGCATGCTGAAATAAGCTAGAGCGTATACGCAATCCATTTGGGGTGTTGCCACGCAGATTCATTTCGTACCTCGAGTTCGTCCGCATGTTGTTTATCATACTAGTCGGAACCTGTTGTCAGGAAAAGTTTCACACCGGCTCACGTAGATTTGAAATGGATGCCAAAATGAGCTTGGGCGGATGTGAAGTCCGCTCGGGGTGTTTGGCACTCAGTTTCATTCGTGTCGTGATTCCGTCCGCACGCAGTTTACTGATTCCGTCATATCCCACTGTACAGGGAAGTTTCACACCGCCACCGATGGATTCGAAATGCATGCTAAAATGAGCGAGGGCACATATGAAGTCCAATCAGGATGTTGGCACTCAGTTTCAGCACGTGTCCCAATTTCGTCCCACGTAGCTCATCGTACCAGCTGGAACCTGTTAGGAGAAAAGTTTCGCACCGACTCGGACGGATTCGAAATTCTTCCCGAAATGAGCTAGGGCGCATGTGAAGCCCACTCGGGGTGTTTGCCACACAGTTTCATTTCGTGCCTCGATTTCGTCCGCGTGGAGTTCATAGTACCCCTCGGAACCTGTTGTGGAGTTAACTTTCACGCCAAGAGAGACGGATTCGAAATGTATTCCAATATAAGCTAGACCATATACGAAGTCCATTCGGGGTGTTTGGCTCTCAGTCTCATTTCGTAGCTCGATTTCATCCGTGTAGCGTTTGTAGTACCTATCGGAACCCGTTGTGGTGGAAAGTTCCGCAGCGACACGGACGGAACCAAAATGCATGTGAAGTGAGCTAGGGCACAGATGATGTGCATTACTGGTGTCTGGGACTCAGTTTCGTTTCGTGATTCGATTTCGTTCGCGAAGAGTTAGTAGTACCTACCGGAACCCATCGTGGGGGATTGTTTCACACCGACTCAGGCGGATTCGAAACACATGCTGAAATAAGCTAGGGTGCATAGGAAGTACATTCGCGGTGTTTGGCACTCAGTTTCTTTTCGTGCCATGATTTCGTCCGCGTGCCGTTTACTAATGCCATCATAACCCACTACGAAGGAAAGTTTCACAGCGACATGGACGGATTCGAAATGCATGCTGAAATAAGCTAGAGCGTATACGCAATCCATTTGGGGTGTTGCCACGCAGATTCATTTCGTACCTCGAGTTCGTCCGCATGTTGTTTATCATACTAGTCGGAACATGTTGTCAGGAAAAGTTTCACACCGGCTCACGTAGATTTGAAATGGATGCCAAAATGAGCTTGGGCGGATGTGAAGTCCGCTCGGGGTGTTTGGCACTCAGTTTCATTCGTGTCGTGATTCCGTCCGCACGCAGTTTACTGATTCCGTCATATCCCACTGTACAGGGAAGTTTCACACCGCCACCGATGGATTCGAAATGCATGCTAAAATGAGCGAGGGCACATATGAAGTCCAATCAGGATGTTGGCACTCAGTTTCAGCACGTGTCCCAATTTCGTCCCACGTAGCTCATCGTACCAGCTGGAACCTGTTAGGAGAAAAGTTTCGCACCGACTCGGACGGATTCGAAATTCTTCCCGAAATGAGCTAGGGCGCATGTGAAGCCCACTCGGGGTGTTTGCCACACAGTTTCATTTCGTGCCTCGATTTCGTCCGCGTGGAGTTCATAGTACCCCTCGGAACCTGTTGTGGAGTTAACTTTCACGCCAAGAGAGACGGATTCGAAATGTATTCCAATATAAGCTAGACCATATACGAAGTCCATTCGGGGTGTTTGGCTCTCAGTCTCATTTCGTAGCTCGATTTCATCCGTGTAGCGTTTGTAGTACCTATCGGAACCCGTTGTGGTGGAAAGTTCCGCAGCGACACGGACGGAACCAAAATGCATGTGAAGTGAGCTAGGGCACAGATGATGTGCATTACTGGTGTCTGGGACTCAGTTTCGTTTCGTGATTCGATTTCGTTCGCGAAGAGTTAGTAGTACCTACCGGAACCCATCGTGGGGGATTGTTTCACACCGACTCAGGCGGATTCGAAACACATGCTGAAATAAGCTAGGGTGCATAGGAAGTACATTCGCGGTGTTTGGCACTCAGTTTCTTTTCGTGCCATGATTTCGTCCGCGTGCCGTTTACTAATGCCATCATAACCCACTACGAAGGAAAGTTTCACAGCGACATGGACGGATTCGAAATGCATGCTGAAATAAGCTAGAGCGTATACGCAATCCATTTGGGGTGTTGCCACGCAGATTCATTTCGTACCTCGAGTTCGTCCGCATGTTGTTTATCATACTAGTCGGAACATGTTGTCAGGAAAAGTTTCACACCGGCTCACGTAGATTTGAAATGGATGCCAAAATGAGCTTGGGCGGATGTGAAGTCCGCTCGGGGTGTTTGGCACTCAGTTTCATTCGTGTCGTGATTCCGTCCGCACGCAGTTTACTGATTCCGTCATATCCCACTGTACAGGGAAGTTTCACACCGCCACCGATGGATTCGAAATGCATGCTAAAATGAGCGAGGGCACATATGAAGTCCAATCAGGATGTTGGCACTCAGTTTCAGCACGTGTCCCAATTTCGTCCCACGTAGCTCATCGTACCAGCTGGAACCTGTTAGGAGAAAAGTTTCGCACCGACTCGGACGGATTCGAAATTCTTCCCGAAATGAGCTAGGGCGCATGTGAAGCCCACTCGGGGTGTTTGCCACACAGTTTCATTTCGTGCCTCGATTTCGTCCGCGTGGAGTTCATAGTACCCCTCGGAACCTGTTGTGGAGTTAACTTTCACGCCAAGAGAGACGGATTCGAAATGTATTCCAATATAAGCTAGACCATATACGAAGTCCATTCGGGGTGTTTGGCTCTCAGTCTCATTTCGTAGCTCGATTTCATCCGTGTAGCGTTTGTAGTACCTATCGGAACCCGTTGTGGTGGAAAGTTCCGCAGCGACACGGACGGAACCAAAATGCATGTGAAGTGAGCTAGGGCACAGATGATGTGCATTACTGGTGTCTGGGACTCAGTTTCGTTTCGTGATTCGATTTCGTTCGCGAAGAGTTAGTAGTACCTACCGGAACCCATCGTGGGGGATTGTTTCACACCGACTCAGGCGGATTCGAAACACATGCTGAAATAAGCTAGGGTGCATAGGAAGTACATTCGCGGTGTTTGGCACTCAGTTTCTTTTCGTGCCATGATTTCGTCCGCGTGCCGTTTACTAATGCCATCATAACCCACTACGAAGGAAAGTTTCACAGCGACATGGACGGATTCGAAA
This sequence comes from Dendrocalamus latiflorus, assembly GCA_017311315.1. NCBI lineage: Eukaryota > Viridiplantae > Streptophyta > Magnoliopsida > Poales > Poaceae > Dendrocalamus > Dendrocalamus latiflorus. The sequence goes on along the minus strand of CM029614.1, from coordinate 13,345,226 downwards.
TGCATGCTGAAATAAGCTAGAGCGTATACGCAATCCATTTGGGGTGTTGCCACGCAGATTCATTTCGTACCTCGAGTTCGTCCGCATGTTGTTTATCATACTAGTCGGAACATGTTGTCAGGAAAAGTTTCACACCGGCTCACGTAGATTTGAAATGGATGCCAAAATGAGCTTGGGCGGATGTGAAGTCCGCTCGGGGTGTTTGGCACTCAGTTTCATTCGTGTCGTGATTCCGTCCGCACGCAGTTTACTAATTCCGTCATATCCCACTGTACAGGGAAGTTTCACACCGCCACCGATGGATTCGAAATGCATGCTAAAATGAGCGAGGGCACATATGAAGTCCATTCAGGATGTTGGCACTCAGTTTCAGCACGTGTCCCAATTTCGTCCCACGTAGCTCATCGTACCAGCTGGAACCTATTAGGAGAAAAGTTTCGCACCGACTCGGACGGATTCGAAATTCTTCCCGAAATGAGCTAGGGCGCATGTGAAGCCCACTCGGGGTGTTTGCCACACAGTTTCATTTCGTGCCTCGATTTCGTCCGCGTGGAGTTCATAGTACCCCTCGGAACCTGTTGTGGAGTTAACTTTCACGCCAAGAGAGACGGATTCGAAATGTATTCCAATATAAGCTAGACCATATACGAAGTCCATTCGGGGTGTTTGGCTCTCAGTCTCATTTCGTAGCTCGATTTCATCCGTGTAGCGTTTGTAGTACCTATCGGAACCCGTTGTGGTGGAAAGTTCCGCAGCGACACGGACGGAACCAAAATGCATGTGAAGTGAGCTAGGGCACAGATGATGTGCATTACTGGTGTCTGGGACTCAGTTTCGTTTCGTGATTCGATTTCGTTCGCGAAGAGTTAGTAGTACCTACCGGAACCCATCGTGGGGGATTGTTTCACACCGACTCAGGCGGATTCGAAACACATGCTGAAATAAGCTAGGGTGCATAGGAAGTACATTCGCGGTGTTTGGCACTCAGTTTCTTTTCGTGCCATGATTTCGTCCGCGTGCCGTTTACTAATGCCATCATAACCCACTACGAAGGAAAGTTTCACAGCGACATGGACGGATTCAAAATGCATGCTGAAATAAGCTAGAGCGTATACGCAATCCATTTGGGGTGTTGCCACGCAGATTCATTTCGTACCTCGAGTTCGTCCGCATGTTGTTTATCATACTAGTCGGAACATGTTGTCAGGAAAAGTTTCACACCGGCTCACGTAGATTTGAAATGGATGCCAAAATGAGCTTGGGCGGATGTGAAGTCCGCTCGGGGTGTTTGGCACTCAGTTTCATTCGTGTCGTGATTCCGTCCGCACGCAGTTTACTAATTCCGTCATATCCCACTGTACAGGGAAGTTTCACACCGCCACCGATGGATTCGAAATGCATGCTAAAATGAGCGAGGGCACATATGAAGTCCATTCAGGATGTTGGCACTCAGTTTCAGCACGTGTCCCAATTTCGTCCCACGTAGCTCATCGTACCAGCTGGAACCTATTAGGAGAAAAGTTTCGCACCGACTCGGACGGATTCGAAATTCTTCCCGAAATGAGCTTGGGCGCATGTGAAGCCCACTCGGGGTGTTTGTTGGTGATATGCCCTAGAGGCAACATGGAGATGTTGAATATATCACATACTATGTTTATGATACATTGCTTTGTTCCTTGAAATAGACATTATCATTATTGATCAATGAGTATGTGACTTATTCATGAGACTCTTAATGCCAAAATGTTGCTATTTCTAAATGATCCCTGATCATATATCATATGAGGAACAAATATGATTCAAAGATCAGCATATGTATTGATTGATGATCATGTCTCATGGATCATGGTATGGAGATACCAAATCAATAATATGGACATGTGTTAGTGAACATAATGTTGGATAGACCCGCCATGAGACACTGCAGAGATTCCATGTGTCATTAGTTGGTCTCAAGTAGTGTTTATGTAGAATCCTTAGACTTGAGATCATCATGGTTCCCAACATGCGTAGTAGCCTATTTTGGGACTACTAACCACTACTCCGTAACTGGGTAGTCATAAAAGTAGTCTTCGGGTTTGCTATGAAACATGTAGTGGGATGTGAATGATCAAGATAGAATTTGCCCCTCCTTATGGGAGAGATATCTCTGGGCCACTCGATGTAATAGATTATGAAAGTGCATGGCCATGCCAATGTGATTGAGGAGTCAATCACAAGTTTATAATCCATCACGGAATCGAGAGAGTGATTGAGCTATTAAGAGGATGACACAGGTCTCGCCTTGAGCTTAATCTATATCGTGAGGCAAAGGGATTCGTACATGAGAACATTACAGGTTCAGCCGATATGATCTTTACGTATACTTTGGGGTTAATATGTCTTGCTAGAGGCCGCTATTAACAGGGTGACCGGAAAGGTGTTTCCGGGTCGCGACCAAGTATACGTGAACCTACAGGGTCGCACACTTAACGTGTTGGAACACTAATTCGAATGTGATTCGGATGTGGGATCAATTCGGATAGAGATCCGGATAGACTCCTATTGGGCCTCAGTCCACGAGGCCCAAGTGAGGAGGTCTATATATTTGGAGGCGGGGGGCTGAGGGATGTACGCTTCTGTTCCTCCCGAGCAAAACCCTAGCCGCCACCTCCCGAGCCAAACCCTAGCCGCTCGCGAGTGCTGGTACACTCTCGATCGGCGTTCCAGCCCCGGACGTGTGGATACCGGTGGAGGCGCTGCTCGGTGCGGCGTTGATCGGCATCAACAAACTACAGATTGGATCTGCTCGTGGTGTGTTTGATCGCGTGGAGGAGACGATCTGTTCGGGACGATCGGCTACTTCCACTACTACCTCGACGCACGTGGTTGGATCGGCTTCTCCAACTCTTCTTCCGCTGCGCTGCGCGTCTAGTGGTAACGATCTATGATCCCTCCTTAGCATGATGTCCTGGTGTGCGCGGTAGAAATTTTTTATTTTCTGCTATCGTAGCCTACGCGCGTTCCTTCAGTGGTATCGGAGCCATCTTGCTTAGTTTGCGATCTGGATCAGCGCATATGATGATATGCGGTTGTAGTAGATTGGATCTATTACAGTCTAGATCAGTCGGTTCATGTGATGAATCGATGGTAGCACGGGTTGATGAGATCAATCGGTGAATAGGGGTTGGATGAGGCGCAGATTGTATCACTACTAGTGCCCTAGAGATTGTCTCGGATCGGCATAAGGTGGTTATGTCGAATACTAGTAGGATACGAATCTGATAGCCTCGGGCCAGTGGGAATACTAGTGCCCTAGAGATTGTCTCGGATCGGCATAAGGTGGTTATGCCGAATACTAGTAGGTTACGGATCTGATGGCCTCGGCCCAGTGGAAAAACTAGCATCCTAGAGAATGTCTCGGATCGGCATAAGGTGGTTGTGCCGAATAGTTTTTCCATTGCGATTTCATAGATTGGATCTGTAAATTTCGTAGGGTATGGCGTCTTGGGTTCACATCGTTAGGTAGAATACGATTCTACGTCTAACTTGTTTTTGCAGAGAATGATGTGAATAGTATGGCCCTATATCTTATTGGAATGTATGAGATGTATGTGATGCATGTAACATTCGTTCATGGCCTGCGTGTCATGATTATTTCAGCTATTGTTAGCTGTCTATATTGTATTTAACGACCTGCGTATCGACCTTAATGCTTGAATCTATCTTTGTAATCTTCAATTTCTAGCTATTATAGGTAGTAGCCTAGTTTTGAGGTTACAAGCTTTCAAGCATGGTGGCCTAAAGGAGTGATGTGGAGGATGGAGATCGTCTACACCTACATGGAGATGGAGATCACCATTTGTTTGGGCCATACTACTTCACAGTTAAATGTGTTTATCTGTGATATTATCTATCTTATTCTTATGCAATGTTTTTGTCATATGTTGCTTTGGTAGGATAGAATCCCTCATAAAATTAGGTGTTCATGCCCTTCCATATGTTGCACCAAAAGATAATGATCACCGCATGGTAGGTCTACCAAAGTAGAGTGCCGTCGGTTATCATCATTATTTGGGGTAGATGTCGGACATCTACATGCGGAAGCATTTGGTTTACTTAACAAGGTTATCAAAACAGTTTTGGACCTTGGGGCATAGGTTGGGGCCGGGGCATGTTGATGTCACCCAACAAGCAAGAGTCACATAGGGATGTGATTAGCAAGGTGTTGCTTACCCATGTCACTAGTTTTCTAGCCGTGATGCCAAAGCTCACTAGGAATTAGTGAAATGAGGATCTTGACCCACTATGTAACTTAGAGGGAGTTTTGTTGCAAAACACATAGTGGGAGTCTTTTGTTAAATTGTTTAATAAAAGATGAACATAAACATAGTGCTAAACTTTGCATATTCTTTGTTGTAGATCATGTCAACTAATGCCGCATCCAGTTCTTTTAATTTGCGATCTATTCTTGAGAAAGAAAAACTCAATGGAACGAACTTTTTGGATTGGTATCGCAACTTGAGAATTGTTCTCAAGCAAGAGCGCAAGTGTAACATCCCAAAATTTCGTTCTCTGAAAAATTTAATTTCAAATTAATTAATTTAAAGTATTTGAACTTTACTTGGATTTATCTAAATTTTATTTCAAAATCTAAATCAAATTTAATACTCAACCTCTCTACTCGGCCATCACGTGATCCTCCCTGATTCAATCCATCCTCGCCCGATTTGATCTCAGCCTTCTCCCCGGTCAACGGACCCAGTCCACAAAAGCCGGTCCCACCTGTCAGTAAATAAAACCCTTTTTCCTGTTGAAAAATAATTCGGCCAGAAAATCAAAATCTCTGCTAACGTCATCCTAACATCATAAATTCCTTTTTCCATAGAAAAATAATTCCTCTGAAAATCATTTCCCTTAATGATGTCATTTCAGTTCAAAAATAATTCCAGAAAATCAGTTTATTCTTTTTCTCTCCTTTTAAACTTCCAAAATATTGTATTTCTTCATTTTAACTCCGAATGAGCCCATTCAAATTTCTAAACTCATAAAAAAATTCCAATCTATCCATTTCTATCCTATTTTCAAATTTTTGGAATTTTTGAATTTATTTGGATTAAATTAAAGCTTAGAAAGTAAAAATATTTTAAATGGCTAAAATATACCTCAATTAAATTCGAAATTATTTTATTTGATATTTTCGTTTTCCAAGGATTTTTGTGGAATTTTTCCTGAATTTTTTTTGAATTTATTTTATTTTCGGATTTTTTTTCTTTTCCTCTTTCTATTTTCTCTCTCCTGCCTTCATCTTCCTCACGATGCGTACAGAGGTATGCCGCCATGGCCGTTTCTTTGGAGCTTTGAATCCTCATGAATTGCTTCACTATTTTTCATGCAATCAAGTGCATTCACTTGCTCTCTTCATGACTCCTCCATTCCCAACCGTTTCTCTCCTCCTTCATGTGCATTTACACGAAAACGAAACCGTTGCTCTAAATGACATCGTTGGTTGATCTCCCTCTACCGTCCACCTCCGCCCCTCTAAAAGGGAGCACCGTGAGCCCCTCCTCATCCTCACTCAACCCCGAAAATATCAAGTCCCCACTCCTCTTCTCTTGGGCGCAATCGGAGTTTTTCTTTTGTGTTCCAAGCGGCGTTCTTCGGCTTATTACGCCTCGTCCGGTGGAGCCCCGCCACTTTTGAGCACATCCTCGGATTCGCCTCGTCGCGTTCTACGCGGTGCTCACCTCGCCTTCGCCGGAACTTCGCCGGAGCACCGTCGCCACCGTGGACCATAGCGCGTCGTCGTTCCTCGCGTCGCCACTGGCCGTCCGTGCATGCCCAACCAAAACCAAGGTGAGCATCACGTTCCCCACGCTCTACGCTTCGTTTCGCCGCAAGTCTTGCATGTTAACTCCTCTCCGTTTGTCCGGAATGCCGATGTCAAACCGACAGTCGCAAAAGGTCTTCTCCGTCGTGTTCCGCCACCATTCGATATCCTTTGGCTGAACCGTCCATACCGTTGAGTTTGCCTCGACGCGTTCTACGTCGTGCTTCCATCGCCATCACCTGAAGATCCCCCGAGTCCTCGTCGACCTTGTCAGGCCCAGACACTAAAACTGTACTTCGCGCGTACACCCCTTTTTGGTAAGCGCTTCAATTTTTGGTCGCGTCATATTGTGTCCTAGACTCTAAGAAATTTTTCTACCATTTTGTTTAATTTTTCGTGGAGCCAATTGTCAGGAATTGAGCTTTCCGCGAAAATGGCCGTTTCTGACTCGTGGCGTCAATTCGTCGTCTCTGTTGAGCCTTAGCCCATGCCATAATTTTTCTTAGACTTGCCTCACCGCGTTCTACGCCATGCTTCCTTCCGTTTCCCCAAAAAGCCTCCACAAATTTTCACCTCCGACACCTCGCCATGGCCGCCAATGGCATCTCGTGTCCCCATCTATCCGGCGATGTTTTCCCCAATCCGTTCGCGTCATGTCGTGCCAAACCATCCCAGGTAGCTACCTTTCAAATGGTTTTGGATTCGCTCCACTGAGCACCAAGATATCAAGTTTTTCCCGTTTCTCCACTGTCGTCATTCAAACGTCAATTGTATCATCTCCAATTAATTTTCAGCTTAGCCAATAATTTTCTTAACTTCACCATGCCATGTACTACCCTGCGCTCACCTTACATCTCCGCGTTCCATACCCGGTCTCCAACCTGCCGTTGTCTCTACCACGCCGTCACTGTCGTGTTTCCCTCACCGCCGGTGATTGCCGCCGTTCCTCGCCGCCATACCTGTGTCACCACCTTTGTCTCATTGCCAGCATTCTATTTTGCCCATTCGCCAGCCACCTTGTAGCCAATCGACACCGCACTATTCAAAAAGTAATTCTCGGATGTTGTTATCATTTCATGTGATGTCCAAAACTTTCAGATATTCGATCTCCCTCATACGAACTCCGAATCCATTGATTCTTTCTCCTAAATTCATCTAAAATCATAACCTATCCGTCAATATATATTTTATAATTTTTGTATTTTAATTGGGTTTTATTTGAATTTATTTTGTTTGGTTCCTCGCGTGTAGACTATGACTAATCCGGAGAGTTCGATTTTGACGGTTCGCAACATCAAGTCTCCGAGCAAGGCAAGTCTCCTTTGATCATCTTGAACCTATGATTTCGAAATGTTTTAATTATTTTAAATTATGTGCATTGCTATTTATATAAAATATTAGTTCAAATCTTAAGGCATTAGTTATATCCAACCTTGTTATGCCCTCATTTGAATTCGAATGCCATGTACCTTTGCAACCCTAGAAATTCCTTTGACTCACTAATGAGAGTAATATATTAAATTGTTGGTATTAGAATGGTAGAACAATGCTTAGCCATGCTATTGAATACCTCACAAATCTTGCAAATGGGAAATTATGAATTATTGTAATACCCTTGTGTTTACAAATTTAGTGGTAATTGGAGTTACCGCTGTTCTTTTAAAATAAACTAAAATGTGAAAGTTGGTTTAGATTAGGGTGGATGGTTGGTTTGGTTTGGTGCAGGAAGCACGAGATCTTGTAAAGTGTATGTTCCACCCTAGTCAATTAAGGACCGACGCTTGTGTTTGTCCAGACTGAGCATTAACCGTACAACCACAAGTCTATATGGGTACGACCTAGCTGACTAACTTATGATAGTCTAGTTTAGGTGCCACCAGTGGAAAGTGGGTGCCAGGGATGGACTGGTTATTCACAGTGAGGGACAGGGATTTACTGTACTCATATGGCGCAAGAGGGGGCTTCGGTTCGGGCAGTTAGCCTACCTGCGGTGAAACCTCAGCGGGTGGTATCTAGCTAGATTAGAGTAAGGTAAATGCTTTGTGATATTTTATCTGGGTCTCATGCCAAAGGAAGCGTGTTGACCTTTAGGATAATTTATCTCTTGTGGGTAAAGTTGTACAACCTCTGCAGAGTGTAAAACTATTCGAATAGTCCGTGCCCACGGTCAAGGGCGGGCAAAGAATGCATTCACATGGTAGATTTCTGGTTTTGTTTTAAAATCAAAAGTTTTGTATTCCGAGAGTGGAGGGAACTCTTGGAAGGGAATCCTGGCAGTTGGAGCCAGAGAGGGTGGATGTAACCCGCAGTATTAAACTTGTTCAAGTTGTTGAAGCTAGTGTTGGTAGATGGAACCTTCACTAGAAAGTTAATGATAGTTTCTGCTAAAACATTTACTTTATTAAATTGATGCCTTCGAAAATAATTAGTAGTAATTGAAATTTTAAAATATTGCTTTGTGCAAAAGAACCATATAGCCTTCCTTTGTCAAGCCTTGCATCTATGCATTTTTCCCAAGACTTGCGGAGTACTTTATGTACTCACATGCTACACTTAAAAATAAATCTCAGAAGATTGTGAAGCTCAAGAAGGTGACTACGACTACTTCGCTTGTGGATTCGACGAAGGATTCCCGGAGTACTAGGTCACGCTTCCCCAGTCAATTGCCTGTGGCGTATTGATGGGTCTTCGCCGGATTTATCTTTTGCTTCCGCTGTGTTTCGTGTGTGCGAGGTCTTGAAACCTCAATTGTAATAATGAGACCTTTCGGTCTGTACTCTTTAATATTGTAATAAAGCGTTGCTGGTTATGTATTCATTTCTGTTTAACTGTGTGCACTAGCTTTGATCTGGGACTAGTGCAGTAATACACAGAGGGTCCGGGTTCGGTAATCCGGGGTCCCGACAGAGGTGGTATCAGAGCCAATTTGACTGTAGGACGTGACCTAGTTAGAATGGTCGTTAAAAGAGGAGCTTCAAAATTTATTTTATAAAATAAAAATTTAATAATGTGCTATCCTTGTCTTTCTATCCTTACCTTCGTCATGGCATTCTCCCTTATCTATCTGCTTATTTCCTTTTTGGAATGGTAATTGTACCCCCTTCCCTTTGTAATTTCTATAGATGGCTCAGTAAGGCTGCGTCTAAGAAGCACTTGGAGAAGCTCGTCATCATGAAGGGGCAAGGACTAGCTCTTTAGTTGTAATACCCAAGTAAAGTCTTACGATTTTAGAACGCTTATATATTACTTGCTTGTGTATTAAGTGGATTGTACCAAGTCTTTGAATACTTGTAGTACAATCATCCTTAAAATTTATTTTGATTTCAAGCTAAGTTGTTGTTTGTTTCTCTCTTGTGTGTTTGTTTGGGATGGTGTTTAGTCGTTCCCCTGATCTCTTATCTGTGCTACTTCCCTCTTATCTTTTGCTAACCCCAGTTACCGCAATAGTGCAAGCTCCAATTCTTTCACCGCAATCCAAGTCTGGAGAATCCTTGGAGACCTAGAGTATATGGAAGACAACAAATTTATGGAAAGTACTCTTGTCGGGAAAGCTGTCTTAATCAGTGGATGTCAAGTTAGGCAATTTGGAGAATTGTTGCTACAGTGGTATATTTTGAATTTATAATTGACAAGATTGAATAATATTCGAGAGGATTGAGATAAAAGGTATACCTGTGGATACCAATTGATTATAAATAAATCTAAAAAGTGTCATCTTTGTGGGTTGAGTAGAGAATAAGTACAAAGTTGAACTTGGTGGAACTAATTAGATCATGGGAAGTGTCTAAATTTGATACCTTGGATTTATTATCTAGGATTGAAAGGAGCAATTGGATGCAAAACAAGATTTTTGTGAAGGGATTATTTGTGATTATTGGAGAATTGGTATTAAGAGATTGATCAAGTAAAGGGAGCGATTAAAAGATTAAGAAGTTGAATTATCATAAACAATTCATGATATCAATTTTTGGTGATTTGGTTGAATCATGAAGAGTAGATGAAGTTTGTGGAGTTAATTGATTATCAGAGTTTGGTGGACCTATTAATAAGTGGATACTAGTGGAATTGTAAAAGATAATACACTTAGATATCTTGGTGGATTAATTTTATCATTGTAAAGTAGACTTTGATATGTCAATTTGAATTGGTGGATTTAATAGATCATTGCTAGATAATTGGATTTTAACTAATGGGATTAAGTAGATCATTAAGGATGTTCAAATGGATAACCTGGAGGATTTAAATTAATTATGGGAGATAGATGGTCCAATGAGAATTAATTGAGAGATTGTCCGATAAGAATTAATTGAGTTCATTCAAATTTGGTGGAACCAAAATGATGATTATGAAGAGAATGATGTTGGTGGATTAATGAATATTAAATTATGGCTTACATGATCTTAAAATTGATTGATGATTACTAAAAGGTTGGATTAATTTTATATTATTTGATCAGAGTCATGGATCTGTTGGATTAGATAATGATCATAAAATAATTGGTGGAAATCACAAACTACAATGTTATTGGATTATTGTTGGAAAAAATTCTATGGTTTGACGTCGATTCAAATTAGAGCAGAGAGTAAAAGTTAATGAGATTACTTGTCGAAATCAATAAGGTGCATTTGTGGTATATGATTTTGGAATCAAGAATTTTTGAAGAGTTGAAATAATTATGTCTTTCTCGGATGAACACTTGCGGAAGTTAAGCCCTTTTGGTGGAATACTGAATTAATCGATATGATAAGGGCAATTGAAGTTAACCTAGAGCTTGCAGGCGATTAAAGATGTACCAATCCAATTTGTTGTTCTCTTCCATATTTCTCAGTTAAAGGAATCCTTCAGAGCATCGAACAACAACATAGAATCATGAAGGAAGCTGAACGCTGCACAAGAAGCATCACCATAAAGTTCCACAAAGTACAATAGAGCAACCATTCGAAGTCAAGCAATTTGGGAGCGTGAAGAGGACCTAAGAGCCGAGTTTTCCTCTCCTTTCTTTTTCCTAGTCCGTCCGAATCTCGGGGACGAGATTCTTTCTAAGGGGGGTAGGTTTGTAACATCCCAAAATTTCGTTCTCTGAAAAATTTAATTTCAAATTAATTAATTTAAAGTATTTGAACTTTACTTGGATTTATCTAAATTTTATTTCAAAATCTAAATCAAATTTAATACTCAACCTCTCTACTCGGCCATCACGTGATCCTCCCTGATTCAATCCATCCTCGCCCGATTTGATCTCAGCCTTCTCCCCGGTCAACGGACCCAGTCCACAAAAGCCGGTCCCACCTGTCAGTAAATAAAACCCTTTTTCCTGTTGAAAAATAATTCGGCCAGAAAATCAAAATCTCTGCTAACGTCATCCTAACATCATAAATTCCTTTTTCCATAGAAAAATAATTCCTCTGAAAATCATTTCCCTTAATGATGTCATTTCAGTTCAAAAATAATTCCAGAAAATCAGTTTATTCTTTTTCTCTCCTTTTAAACTTCCAAAATATTGTATTTCTTCATTTTAACTCCGAATGAGCCCATTCAAATTTCTAAACTCATAAAAAAGTTCCAATCTATCCATTTCTATCCTATTTTCAAATTTTTGGAATTTTTGAATTTATTTGGATTAAATTAAAGCTTAGAAAGTAAAAATATTTTAAATGGCTAAAATATACCTCAATTAAATTCGAAATTATTTTATTTGATATTTTCGTTTTCCAAGGATTTTTGTGGAATTTTTCCTGAATTTTTTTTTGAATTTATTTTATTTTCGGATTTTTTTTTCTTTTCCTCTTTCTATTTTCTCTCTCCTGCCTTCATCTTCCTCACGATGCGTACAGAGGTATGCCGCCATGGCCGTTTCTTTGGAGCTTTGAATCCTCATGAATTGCTTCACTATTTTTCATGCAATCAAGTGCATTCACTTGCTCTCTTCATGACTCCTCCATTCCCAACCGTTTCTCTCCTCCTTCATGTACATTTACACGAAAATGAAACCGTTGCTCTAAATGACATCGTTGGTTGATCTCCCTCTACCGTCCACCTCCGCCCCTATAAAAGGGAGCACCGTGAGCCCCTCCTCATCCTCACTCAACCCCGAAAATATCAAGTCCCCACTCCTCTTCTCTTGGGCGCAATCGGAGTTTTTCTTTTATGTTCCAAGCGGCGTTCTTCGGCTTATTACGCCTCGTCCGGTGGAGCCCCGCCACTTTTGAGCGCATCCTCGGATTCGCCTCGTCGCGTTCTACGCGGTGCTCACCTCGCCTTCGCCGGAACTTCGCCGGAGCACCGTCGCCACCGTGGACCATAGCGCGTCGTCGTTCCTCGCGTCGCCACTGGCCGTCCGTGCATGCCCAACCAAAACCAAGGTGAGCATCACGTTCCCCACGCTCTACGCTTCGTTTCGCCGCAAGTCTTGCATGTTAACTCCTCTCCGTTTGTCCGGAATGCCGATGTCAAACCGACAGTCGCAAAAGGTCTTCTCCGTCGTGTTCCGCCACCATTCGATATCCTTTGGCTGAACCGTCCGTACCGTTGAGTTTGCCTCGACGCGTTCTACGTCGTGCTTCCATCGCCATCACCTGAAGATCCCCCGAGTCCTCGTCGACCTTGTCAGGCCCAGACACTAAAACTGTACTTCGCGCGTACACCCCTTTTTGGTAAGCGCTTCAATTTTTGGTCGCGTCATATTGTGTCCTAGACTCTAAGAAATTTTTCTACCATTTTGTTTAATTTTTCGTGGAGCCAATTGTCAGGAATTGAGCTTTCCGCGAAAATGGCCGTTTTTGACTCCTGGCGTCAATTCGTCGTCTCTGTTGAGCCTTAGCCCATGCCATAATTTTTCTTAGACTTGCCTCACCGCGTTCTACGCCATGCTTCCTTCCGTTTCCCCAAAAAGCCTCCACAAATTTTCACCTCCGACACCTCGCCATGGCCGCCAATGGCATCTCGTGTCCCCATCTATCCGGCGATGTTTTCCCCAATCCGTTCGCGTCATGTCGTGCCAAACCATCCCAGGTAGCTACCTTTCAAATGGTTTTGGATTCGCACCACTGAGCACCAAGATATCAAGTTTTTCCCGTTTCTCCACTGTCGTCATTCAAACGTCAATTGTATCATCTCCAATTAATTTTCAGCTTAGCCAATAATTTTCTTAACTTCACCATGCCATGTACTACCCTGCGCTCACCTTACATCTCCGCGTTCCATACCCGGTCTCCAACCTGCCGTTGTCTCTACCACGCCGTCACTGTCGTGTTTCCCTCACCGCCGGTGATTGCCGCCGTTCCTCGCCGCCATACCTGTGTCACCACCTTTGTCTCATTGCCAGCATTCTATTTTGCCCATTCGCCAGCCACCTTGTAGCCAATCGACACCGCACTATTCAAAAAGTAATTCTCGGATGTTGTTATCATTTCATGTGATGTCCAAAACTTTCAGATATTCGATCTCCCTCATACGAACTCCGAATCCATTGATTCTTTCTCCTAAATTCATCTAAAATCATAACCTATCCGTCAATATATATTTTATAATTTTTGTATTTTAATTGGGTTTTATTTGAATTTATTTTGTTTGGTTCCTCGCGTGTAGACTATGACTAATCCGGAGAGTTCGATTTTGACGGTTCGCAACATCAAGTCTCCGAGCAAGGCAAGTCTCCTTTGATCATCTTGAACCTATGATTTCGAAATGTTTTAATTATTTTAAATTATGTGCATTGCTATTTATATAAAATATTAGTTCAAATCTTAAGGCATTAGTTATATCCAACCTTGTTATGCCCTCATTTGAATTCGAATGCCATGTACCTTTGCAACCCTAGAAATTCCTTTGACTCACTAATGAGAGTAATATATTAAATTGTTGGTATTAGAATGGTAGAACAATGCTTAGCCATGCTATTGAATACCTCACAAATCTTGCAAATGGGAAATTATGAATTATTGTAATACCCTTGTGTTTACAAATTTAGTGGTAATTGGAGTTACCGCTGTTCTTTTAAAATAAACTAAAATGTGAAAGTTGGTTTAGATTAGGGTGGATGGTTGGTTTGGTTTGGTGCAGGAAGCACGAGATCTTGTAAAGTGTATGTTCCACCCTAGTCAATTAAGGACCGACGCTTGTGTTTGTCCAGACTGAGCATTAACCGTACAACCACAAGTCTATATGGGTACGACCTAGCTGACTAACTTATGATAGTCTAGTTTAGGTGCCACCAGTGGAAAGTGGGTGCCAGGGATGGACTGGTTATTCACAGTGAGGGACAGGGATTTACTGTACTCATATGGCGCAAGAGGGGGCTTCGGTTCGGGCAGTTAGCCTACCTGCGGTGAAACCTCAGCGGGTGGTATCTAGCTAGATTAGAGTAAGGTAAAGGCTTTGTGATATTTTATCTGGGTCTCATGCCAAAGGAAGCGTGTTGACCTTTAGGATAATTTATCTCTTGTGGGTAAAGTTGTACAACCTCTGCAGAGTGTAAAACTATTCGAATAGCCGTGCCCACGGTCAAGGGCGGGCAAAGAATGCATTCACATGGTAGATTTCTGGTTTTGTTTTAAAATCAAAAGTTTTGTATTCCGAGAGTGGAGGGAACTCTTGGAAGGGAATCCTGGCAGTTGGAGCCAGAGAGGGTGGATGTAACCCGCAGTATTAAACTTGTTCAAGTTGTTGAAGCTAGTGTTGGTAGATGGAACCTTCACTAGAAAGTTAATGATAGTTTCTGCTAAAACATTTACTTTATTAAATTGATGCCTTCGAAAATAATTAGTAGTAATTGAAATTTTAAAATATTGCTTTGTGCAAAAGAACCATATAGCCTTCCTTTGTCAAGCCTTGCATCTATGCATTTTTCCCAAGACTTGCGGAGTACTTTATGTACTCACATGCTACACTTAAAAATAAATCTCAGAAGATTGTGAAGCTCAAGAAGGTGACTACGACTACTTCGCTTGTGGATTCGACGAAGGATTCCCGGAGTACTAGGTCGCGCTTCCCCAGTCAATTGCCTGTGGCGTATTGATGGGTCTTCGCCGGATTTATCTTTTGCTTCCGCTGTGTTTCGTGTGTGCGAGGTCTTGAAACCTCAATTGTAATAATGAGACCTTTCGGTCTGTACTCTTTAATATTGTAATAAAGCGTTGCTAGTTATGTATTCATTTCTGTTTAACTGTGTGCACTAGCTTTGATCTGGGACTAGTGCAGTAATACACAGAGGGTCCGGGTTCGGTAATCCGGGGTCCCGACAGCAAGGAGTATGTCCTTGAGTCTCATTATCCTGATGACTTGCCTGATAATGCTACTGCGGCTGCACGGAGAGCTTATGAGAAGCAAACGAATGATTACCTTGATGTGAGCTGTCTCATGCTTGCCACAATGTCCTCTGAGCTTCAGAAGCAATATGAGAACACAGATGCCTACAATATCATTGTGGGGTTGCGTGGTATGTTTGAGAACCAAGCAAGGGCTGAGAGGTTCAACACTTCAAAGTCCTTGTTTGCGTGCAGGCTTGCAGAAGGGAATCCCGTCAGCCCTCATGTGATTAAGATGATTGGCTACATTGAGAGTCTGGAAAAACTTGGTTTTCCCCTTAGCCAAGGTTGGCTACTGATGTGATTCTCCAGTCGCTCCCCCCGAGCTTTGAGCCATTCATACTGAACTATCACATGAACAACATGGATAAGACCTTGGCAGAGTTGCATGGGATGCTAAAAGCTGCCGAGGAAAGCATTAAGAAAAGCAGCAATCATGTGATGATGATGCAGAAAGGCAAGGGCAAGCCCAATGTCAAGAAAGGCGCGGTCAAAAGAAAGTTAGCTCCCGATGAGATCGCGAGCAGTTCTAAGGCCAAGCAAGTCAAGAAGGGCGCTGCTCCTAATGTAGATTGTTACTACTGTAAGCAATCAGGTCATTGGAAAAGGAACTGCCCAAAGTACTTGGAGGATCTTGAGAAGAAGAAGGGAAGTACGACTTCCTCTCCAGGTATAAATGTTATAGAGATCAATCTTGCTACTTCATCCACTGATTCTTGGGTATTTGATACCGGATCGGTTGCTCACCTTTGCAAATCGTTGCAGGGGCTAAGAAGAAGTAGAAGTTTGAGGAGGAGCGAAGTGGATCTTCGCGTTGGCAATGGAGCAAAAGTTGCTGCGGTCGCTGTTGGCACCATGCCATTGTCTTTACCTTCAGGATTAGTTTTGGAATTGAATAATTGTTATTGTGTTCCATCTCTTTCCAAGAACATTATTTCTGCTTCATGTTTGCAAGCAGAAGGTTATGACTTTAGATCTGTGAACAATGGTTGTTCTCTTTATTTCAAAGATATGTTCTATTGTCATACTCCATTGGTGAATGGGTTATATGTTCTTACTCTTGAAGAGTCACCGGTCTATAACATTAATGCAAAGAGGCAACGTTCGAATGATTTGAATCCCACGTTTATTTGGCACTGTCGCTTAGGTCACATAAATGAGAAACGCATGGAGAAGCTCCATAGAGATGGTATTCTGCACTCATTTGATTTTGAATCATTTGAGACATGCGAATCTTGTTTACTTGGCAAGATGACAAAGGCACCTTTCACCGGTCAAGGTGAACGGGCAAGTGACTTATTGGCACTCGTACATTCTGATGTATGTGGACCAATGAGCTCAACAGCCAGAGGTGGTTTTCAGTACTTCATAACTTTTACTGATGATTTTAGTAGATATGGGTATATCTACCTGATGAAGCATAAGTCTGAATCCTTTGAAAAGTTCAAAGAATTCCAAAATGAAGTGCAAAATCATTTAGGCAAGACAATCAAGTTTCTACGATCTGATCGTGGAGGCGAGTATTTGAGCCATGAGTTTGGCAATTATCTGAAGGATTGTGGAATTGTTCCACAATTGACTCCGCCAGGAACACCTCAATGGAATGGGGTATCTGAACGGAGAAATCGCACCTTATTAGATATGGTGCGCTCCATGATGAGCCAAAGTGATCTTCCGTTGTCTTTTTGGGGGTACGCTCTTGAAACAGCCGCTTTCACACTAAACAGGGTTCCATCAAAATCAGTAGAAAAGACACCATATGAGATGTGGACAGGACAACGTCCTACCTTGTCTTTTCTTAAGATTTGGGGATGTGAGGCTTATGTAAAACGTTTACAATCTGATAAGCTCAGTCCTAAATCTGATAAATGCTTCTTTATCGGGTATCCTAAGGAAACAAAAGGATATTACTTCTATAATCAAGGAGAAAGCAAAGTGTTTGTCGCCCGGCATGGTGTCTTCTTAGAGAAAGAGTTTCTCTCAAGAAGGGATAGTGGGAGCATGGTGCAACTTGAAGAAATTCGGGAAACACCTGAAAACGTTTCAGCTCCTACAGAACCACAACAGGATGAACAAACTGTTGAAGAACCTGTTGTGGACACACCGGCACCACGTAGGTCAGAGAGGTCACGTCGTGCACCTGAGAGGTACATGTTCTTGACTACTCAACAACGGGACATATTGTTGTTAGACAACGATGAGCCTAAGACCTATGAAGAAGCGATGGTGGGACCAGACTCTGAGAAATGGCTTGAAGCCATGAGATCCGAAATTGAATCCATGCACAGTAATCAAGTTTGGAACTTGGTTGATCCACCTGATGGTGTTAAAACCATTGAGTGCAAATGGATTTTCAAGAAAAAGATAGACATAGATGGAAATGTTCACATCTATAAAGCGCGATTGGTGGCCAAAGGTTTCAAACAAATTCAAGGTGTTGATTATGATGAAACTTTTTCGCCCGTCGCAATGCTAAAGTCTATTCGGATCATTCTAGCGATTGCTGCATATTTCGACTATGAAATATGGCAAATGGATGTCAAAACAGCTTTCCTTAATGGAAATCTGAGTGAGGATGTGTACATGACACAGCCCACAGGTTTTGTCGATCCGCAATCAGCTGGAAAGATATGCAAGCTGCAAAGATCCATTTATGGATTAAAGCAGGCATCTCGGAGTTGGAACATTCGTTTTGATGAAGTAATCAAAGGGTTTGGTTTCATCAAGAACGAAGAAGAGCCTTGTGTTTACAAAAAGGCTAGTGGGAGCGCACTCGTGTTTCTGGTCTTATGTGTGGATGACATATTACTGATCGGAAATGACATTCCTATGCTCGAATCTGTTAAGTCTTCATTGAAAAATAGTTTCTCTATGAAAGACTTAGGAGAGGCGGCATATATTCTGGGCATCAAGATCTATAGGGATAGATCAAGAAGGCTAATTGGATTAAGCCAAGATACGTACATTGACAAGGTGTTGAAAAGGTTCAACATGCAGGATTCCAAGAAAGGCTTCCTACCTATGTCACATGGTATACATCTTAGCAAGAGTCAGTGTCCTAGTACACCTGATGAGCGGGATAAAATGAATGCGATTCCATATGCTTCGGCTATGGGATCCATTATGTATGCCATGCTTTGTACACGTCCAGATGTCTCGTATGCTTTAAGTGCTACAAGTAGATACCAGTCAGATCCAGGTGAAAGTCACTGGATTGCCGTAAAGAACATCTTGAAGTACTTGAGAAGAACTAAAGATGTGTTCCTCGTCTATGGGGGTGAGGAAGAGCTCGTTGTAAATGGTTACACCGATGCTAGCTTCCAAACTGACAAAGATGATTTTAGATCGCAATCTGGATTTGTGTTCTGCCTGAATGGCGGTGCGGTGAGCTGGAAGAGTTCCAAGCAGGAGACGGTTGCTGATTCTACAACAGAAGCCGAGTACATAGCAGCTTCTGAAACTACTAAAGAGGCTGTTTGGATCAAGAAATTTGTTTCTGAGCTTGGTGTGGTGGCTAGTGCCTCCAGCCCAATGGACCTCTACTGTGACAATAGTGGGGCCATTGCGCAAGCCAAGGAGCCTAGATCGCACCAAAAGTCCAAGCACATTCTACGGCGATTTCATCTCATCCGCGAGATTGTGGAGAGAGGCGATGTGAAGATATGCAAAGTACAAACGGATTTGAACATTGCAGATCCGTTGACAAAGCCGCTTCCCCAGCCAAAGCATGAGGCTCACACTAGGGCAATGGGTATTAGATACCTACATGGTTGACTC
Organism: Dendrocalamus latiflorus; assembly: GCA_017311315.1. NCBI lineage: Eukaryota > Viridiplantae > Streptophyta > Magnoliopsida > Poales > Poaceae > Dendrocalamus > Dendrocalamus latiflorus. Next base: position 13,326,335 of record CM029614.1, on the reverse strand, counting down.
TAGTGCAAGTGGGAGACTGTTGGTGATATGCCCTAGAGGCAACATGGAGATGTTGAATATATCACATACTATGTTTATGATACATTGCTTTGTTCCTTGAAATAGACATTATCATTATTGATCAATGAGTATGTGACTTAATCATGAGACTCTTAATGCCAAAATGTTGCTATTTCTAAATGATCCCTGATCATATATCATATGAGGAACAAATATGATTCAAAGATCAGCATATGTATTGATTGATGATCATGTCTCATGGATCATGGTATGGAGATACCAAATCAATAATATGGACATGTGTTAGTGAACATATGTTGGATAGACCCGCCATGAGACACTGCAGAGATTCCATGTGTCATTAGTTGGTCTCAAGTAGTGTTTATGTAGAATCCTTAGACTTGAGATCATCATGGTTCCCAACATGCGTAGTAGCCTATTTTGGGACTACTAACCACTACTCCGTAACTGGGTAGTCATAAAAGTAGTCTTCGGGTTTGCTATGAAACATGTAGTGGGATGTGAATGATCAAGATAGAATTTGCCCCTCCTTATGGGAGAGATATCTCTGGGCCACTCGATGTAATAGATTATGAAAGTGCATGGCCATGCCAATGTGATTGAGGAGTCAATCACAAGTTTATAATCCATCACGGAATCGAGAGAGTGATTGAGCTATTAAGAGGATGACACAGGTCTCGCCTTGAGCTTAATCTATATCGTGAGGCAAAGGGATTCGTACATGAGAACATTACAGGTTCAGCCGATATGATCTTTATGTATACTTTGGGGTTAATATGTCCTGCTAGAGGCCGCTATTAACAGGGTGACCGGAAAGGTGTTTCCGGGTCGCGACCAAGTATACGTGAACCTACAGGGTCACACACTTAACGGGTTGGAACACTAATTCGAATGTGATTCGGATGTGGGATCAATTCGGATAGAGATCCGGATAGACTCCTATTGGGCCTCGGTCCACGAGGCCCAAGTGAGGAGGTCTATATATTTGGAGGCGGGGGGCTGAGGGATGTACGCTTCTGTTCCTCCCGAGCAAAACCCTAGCCGCCACCTCCCGAGACAAACCCTAGCCGCTCGCGAGTGCTGGTACACTCTCGATCGGCGTTCCAGCCCCGGACGTGTGGATACCGGTGGAGGCGCTGCTCGGTGCGGCGTTGATCGGCATCAACAAACTACAGATTGGATCTGCTCGTGGTGTGTTTGATCGCGTGGAGGAGACGATCTGTTCGGGACGATCGGCTACTTCCACGACTACCTCGACGCGCGTGGTTGGATCGGCTTCTCCAACTCTTCTTCCGCTGCGCTGCGCGTCTAGTGGTAACGATCTATGATCCCTCCTTAGCATGATGTCCTGGTGTGCGCGGTAGAAATTTTTTATTTTCTGCTATCGTAGCCTACGCGCGTTCCTTCAGTGTTTGCCACACAGTTTCATTTCGTGCCTCGATTTCGTTCGCGTGGAGTTCATAGTACCCCTCGGAACCTGTTGTGGAGTTAACTTTCACGCCAAGAGAGACGGATTCGAAATGTATTCCAATATAAGCTAGACCATGTACGAAGTCCATTCGGGGTGTTTGGCTCTCAGTCTCATTTCGTAGCTCGATTTCATCCGTGTAGCGTTTGTAGTACCTATCGGAACCCGTTGTGGTGGAAAGTTCCGCAGCGACACGGACGGAACCAAAATGCATGTGAAGTGAGCTAGGGCACAGATGATGTGCATTACTGGTGTCTGGGACTCAGTTTCGTTTCGTGATTCGATTTCGTTCGCGAAGAGTTAGTAGTACCTACCGGAACCCATCGTGGGGGATTGTTTCACACCAACTCAGGCGGATTCGAAACACATGCTGAAATAAGCTAGGGTGCATAGGAAGTACATTCGCGGTGTTTGGCACTCAGTTTCTTTTCATGCCATGATTTCGTCCGCGTGCCGTTTACTAATGCCATCATAACCCACTACGAAGGAAAGTTTCACAGCGACATGGACGGATTCGAAATGCATGCTGAAATAAGCTAGAGCGTATACGCAATCCATTTGGGGTGTTGCCACGCAGATTCATTTCGTACCTCGAGTTCGTCCGCATGTTGTTTATCATACTAGTCGGAACATGTTGTCAGGAAAAGTTTCACACCGGCTCACGTAGATTTGAAATGGATGCCAAAATGAGCTTGGGCGGATGTGAAGTCCGCTCGGGGTGTTGGGCACTCAGTTTCATTCGTGTCGTGATTCCGTCCGCATGCAGTTTACTGATTCCGTCATATCCCACTTTACAGGGAAGTTTCACACCGCCACCGATGGATTCGAAATGCATGCTAAAATGAGCGAGGGCACATATGAAGTCCATTCAGGATGTTGGCACTCAGTTTCAGCACGTGTCCCAATTTCGTCCCACGTAGCTCATCGTACCAGCTGGAACCTGTTAGGAGAAAAGTTTCGCACCAACTCGGACGGATTCGAAATTCTTCCCGAAATGAGCTAGGGCGCATGTGAAGCCCACTCGGGGTATTTGCCACACAGTTTCATTTCGTGCCTCGATTTCGTCCGCGTGGAGTTCATAGTACCCCTCGGAACCTGTTGTGGAGTTAACTTTCACGCCAAGAGAGACGGATTCGAAATGTATTCCAATATAAGCTAGACCATATACGAAGTCCATTCGGGGTGTTTGGCTCTCAGTCTCATTTCGTAGCTCGATTTCATCCGTGTAGCGTTTGTAGTATCTATCGGAACCCGTTGTGGTGGAAAGTTCCGCAGCGACACGGACGGAACCAAAATGCATGTGAAGTGAGCTAGGGCACAGATGATGTGCTTTACTGGTGTCTGGGACTCAGTTTCGTTTCGTGATTCGATTTCGTTCGCGAAGAGTTAGTAGTACCTACCGGAACCCATCGTGGGGGATTGTTTCACACCGACTCAGGCGGATTCGAAACACATGCTGAAATAAGCTAGGGTGCATAGGAAGTACATTCGCGGTGTTTGGCACTCAGTTTCTTTTCGTGCCATGATTTCGTCCGCGTGCCGTTTACTAATGCCATCATAACCCACTACGAAGGAAAGTTTCACAGCGACATGGACGGATTCGAAATGCATGCTGAAATAAGGTAGAGCGTATACGCAATCCATTTGGGGTATTGCCACGCAGATTCATTTCGTACCTCGAGTTCGTCCGCATGTTGTTTATCATACTAGTCGGAACCTGTTGTTAGGAAAAGTTTCACATCAGCTCACGTAGATTTGAAATGGATGCCAAAATGAGCTTGGGCGGATGTGAAGTCCGCTCGGGGTGTTTGGCACTCAGTTTCATTCGTGTCGTGATTTCGTCCGCACGCAGTTTACTGATTCCGTCATACCCCACTGTACAGGGAAGTTTCACACCGCCACCGATGGATTCGAAATGCATGCTAAAATGAGCGAGGGCACATATGAAGTCCATTCAGGATGTTGGCACTCAGTTTCAGCACGTGTCCCAATTTCGTCCCACGTAGCTCATCGTACCAGCTGGAACCTGTTAGGAGAAAAGTTTCGCACCGACTCGGACGGATTCGAAATTCTTCCCGAAATGAGCTAGGGCGCATGTGAAGCCCACTCGGGGTGTTTGCCACACAGTTTCATTTCGTGCCTCGATTTCGTCCGCGTGGAGTTCATAGTACCCCTCGCAACCTGTTGTGGAGTTAACTTTCACGCCTAGAGAGACGGATTCGAAATGTATTCCAATATAAGCTAGACCATATACGAAGTCCATCCGGGGTATTTGGCTCTCAGTCTCATTTCGTAGCTCGATTTCATCCGTGTAGCGTTTGTAGTACCTATCGGAACCCGTTGTGGTGGAAAGTTCCGCAGCGACACGGACGGAACCAAAATGCATGTGAAGTGACCTAGGGCACAGATGATGTGCATTACTGGTGTCTGGGACTCAGTTTCGTTTCGGGATTCGATTTCGTTCGCGAAGAGTTAGTAGTACCTACCGGAACCCATCGTGGGGGATTGTTTCACACCGACTCAGGCGGATTCGAAACACATGTTGAAATAAGCTAGGGTGCATAGGAAGTACATTCGCGGTGTTTGGCACTCAGTTTCTTTTCGTGCCATGATTTCGTCCACGTGCCGTTTACTAATGCCATCATAACCCACTACGAAGGAAAGTTTCACAGCGACATGGACGGATTCGAAATGCATGCTGAAATAAGCTAGAGCGTATACGCAGTCCATTTGGGGTGTTGCCACGCAGATTCATTTCGTACCTCGAGTTGTCCGCATGTTGTTTATCATACTAGTCGGAACCTGTTGTCCGGAAAAGTTTCACACCGGCTCACGTAGATTTGAAATGGATGCCCAAATGAGCTTGGGTGGATGTGAAGTCCGCTCGGGGTGTTTGGCACTCAGTTTCATTCGTGTCGTGATTCCGTCCACACGCAGTTTACTGATTCCGTCATATCCCACTGTACAGGGAAGTTTCAGACCGCCACCGATGGATTCGAAATGCATGCTAAAATGAGCGAGGGCACATATGAAGTCCATTCAGGATGTTGGCACTCAGTTTCAGCACGTGTCCCAATTTCGTCCCACGTAGCTCATCGTACTAGCTGGAACCTGTTAGGAGAAAAGTTTCGCACCGACTCGGACGGATTCGAAATTCTTCCCGAAATGAGCTAGGGCGCATGTGAAGCCCACTCAGGGTGTTTGCCACACAGTTTCATTTCGTGCCTCGATTTCGTCCGCGTGGAGTTCATAGTACCCCTCGGAACCTGTTGTGGAGTTAACTTTCACGCCAAGAGAGACGGATTCGAAATGTATTCCAATATAAGCTAGACCATATACGAAGTCCATTCGGGGTGTTTGGCTCTCAGTCTCATTTCGTAGCTCGATTTCATCCGTGTAGCGTTTGTAGTACCTATCGGAACCCGTTGTGGTGGAAAGTTCCGCAGCGACACGGACGGAACCAAAATGCATGTGAAGTGAGCTAGGGCACAGATGATGTGCATTACTGGTGTCTGGGACTCAGTTTCGTTTCGTGATTCGATTTCGTTCGCGAAGAGTTGGTAGTACCTACCGGAACCCATCGTGGGGGTTGTTTCACACCGACTCAGGCGGATTCGAAACACATGCTGAAATAAGCTAGGGTGCATAGGAAGTACATTCGCGGTGTTTGGCACTCAGTTTCTTTTCGTGCCATGATTTCGTCCGCGTGCCGTTTACTAATGCCATCATAACCCACTACGAAGGAAAGTTTCACAGCGACATGGACGGATTCGAAATGCATGCTGAAATAAGCTAGAGCGTATACGCAATCCATTTGGGGTGTTGCCACGCAGATTCATTTCGTACCTCGAGTTCGTCCGCATGTTGTTTATCATACTAGTCGGAACCTGTTGTTAGGAAAAGTTTCACATCGGCTCACGTAGATTTGAAATGGATGCCAAAATGAGCTTGGGCGGATGTGAAGTCCGCTCGGGGTGTTTGGCACTCAGTTTCATTCGTGTCGTGATTCCGTCCGCACGCAGTTTACTGATTCCGTCATATCCCACTGTACAGGGAAGTTTCACACCGCCACCGATGGATTCGAAATGCATGCTAAAATGAGCGAGGGCACATATGAAGTCCATTCAGGATGTTGGCACTCAGTTTCAGCACGTGTCCCAATTTCGTCCCACGTAGCTCATCGTACCAGCTGGAACCTGTTAGGAGAAAAGTTTCGCACCGACTCGGACGGATTCGAAATTCTTCCCGAAATGAGCTAGGGCGCATGTGAAGCCCACTCAGGGGTGTTTGCCACACAGTTTCATTTCGTGCCTCGATTTCGTCCGCGTGGAGTTCATAGTACCCCTCGGAACCTGTTGTGGAGTTAACTTTCACGCCAAGAGAGACGGATTCGAAATGTATTCCAATATAAGCTAGACCATATACGAAGTCCATTCGGGGTGTTTGGCTCTCAGTCTCATTTCGTAGCTCGATTTCATCCGTGTAGCGTTTGTAGTACCTATCGGAACCCGTTGTGGTGGAAAGTTCCGCAGCGACACGGACGGAACCAAAATGCATGTGAAGTGAGCCTAGGGCACAGATGATGTGCATTACTGGTGTCTGGGACTCAGTTTCGTTTCGGGATTCGATTTCGTTCGCGAAGAGTTAGTAGTACCTACCGGAACCCATCGTGGGGGATTGTTTCACACCGACTCAGGCGGATTCGAAACACATGCTGAAATAAGCTAGGGTGCATAGGAAGTACATTCGCGGTGTTTGGCACTCAGTTTCTTTTCGTGCCATGATTTCGTCCACGTGCCGTTTACTAATGCCATCATAACCCACTACGAAGGAAAGTTTCACAGCGACATGGACGGATTCGAAATGCATGCTGAAATAAGCTAGAGCGTATACGCAATCCATTTGGGGTGTTGCCACGCAGATTCATTTCGTACCTCGAGTTTGTCCGCATGTTGTTTATCATACTAGTCGGAACCTGTTGTCCGGAAAAGTTTCACACCGGCTCACGTAGATTTGAAATGGATGCCAAAATGAGCTTGGGTGGATGTGAAGTCCGCTCGGGGTGTTTGGCACTCAGTTTCATTCGTGTCGTGATTCCGTCCGCACGCAGTTTACTGATTCCGTCATATCCCACTGTACAGGGAAGTTTCACACCGCCACCGATGGATTCGAAATGCATGCTAAAATGAGCGAGGGCACATATGAAGTCCATTCAGGATGTTGGCACTCAGTTTCAGCACGTGTCCCAATTTCGTCCCACGTAGCTCATCGTACCAGCTGGAACCTGTTAGGAGAAAAGTTTCGCACCGACTCGGACGGATTCGAAATTCTTCCCGAAATGAGCTAGGGCGCATGTGAAGCCCACTCGGGGTGTTTGCCACACAGTTTCATTTCGTGCCTCGATTTCGTCCGCGTGGAGTTCATAGTACCCCTCGGAACCTGTTGTGGAGTTAACTTTCACGCCAAGAGAGACGGATTCGAAATGTATTCCAATATAAGCTAGACCATATACGAAGTCCATTCGGGGTGTTTGGCTCTCAGTCTCATTTCGTAGCTCGATTTCATCCGTGTAGCGTTTGTAGTACCTATCGGAACCCGTTGTGGTGGAAAGTTCCGCAGCGACACGGACGGAACCAAAATGCATGTGAAGTGAGCCTAGGGCACAGATGATGTGCATTACTGGTGTCTGGGACTCAGTTTCGTTTCGTGATTCGATTTCGTTCGCGAAGAGTTAGTAGTACCTACCGGAACCCATCGTGGGGGATTGTTTCACACCGACTCAGGCGGATTCGAAACACATGCTGAAATAAGCTAGGGTGCATAGGAAGTACATTCGCGGTGTTTGGCACTCAGTTTCTTTTCGTGCCATGATTTCGTCCAGCGTGCCGTTTACTAATGCCATCATAACCCACTACGAAGGAAAGTTTCACAGCGACATGGACGGATTCGAAATGCATGCTGAAATAAGCTAGAGCGTATACGCAATCCATTTGGGGTGTTGCCACGCAGATTCATTTCGTACCTCGAGTTTGTCCGCATGTTGTTTATCATACTAGTCGGAACCTGTTGTCCGGAAAAGTTTCACACCGGCTCACGTAGATTTGAAATGGATGCCAAAATGAGCTTGGGTGGATGTGAAGTCCGCTCGGGGTGTTTGGCACTCAGTTTCATTCGTGTCGTGATTCCGTCCGCACGCAGTTTACTGATTCCGTCATATCCCACTGTACAGGGAAGTTTCAGACCGCCACCGATGGATTCGAAATGCATGCTAAAATGAGCGAGGGCACATATGAAGTCCATTCAGGATGTTGGCACTCAGTTTCAGCACGTGTCCCAATTTCGTCCCACGTAGCTCATCGTACCAGCTGGAACCTGTTAGGAGAAAAGTTTCGCACCGACTCGGACGGATTCGAAATTCTTCCCGAAATGAGCTAGGGCGCATGTGAAGCCCACTCAGGGGTGTTTGCCACACAGTTTCATTTCGTGCCTCGATTTCGTCCGCGTGGAGTTCATAGTACCCCTCGGAACCTGTTGTGGAGTTAACTTTCACGCCAAGAGAGACGGATTCGAAATGTATTCCAATATAAGCTAGACCATATACGAAGTCCATTCGGGGTGTTTGGCTCTCAGTCTCATTTCGTAGCTCGATTTCATCCGTGTAGCGTTTGTAGTACCTATCGGAACCCGTTGTGGTGGAAAGTTCCGCAGCGACACGGACGGAACCAAAATGCATGTGAAGTGAGCTAGGGCACAGATGATGTGCATTACTGGTGTCTGGGACTCAGTTTCGTTTCGTGATTCGATTTCGTTCGCGAAGAGTTGGTAGTACCTACCGGAACCCATCGTGGGGGATTGTTTCACACCGACTCAGGCGGATTCGAAACACATGCTGAAATAAGCTAGGGTGCATAGGAAGTACATTCGCGGTGTTTGGCACTCAGTTTCTTTTCGTGCCATGATTTCGTCCGCGTGCCGTTTACTAATGCCATCATAACCCACTACGAAGGAAAGTTTCACAGCGACATGGACGGATTCGAAATGCATGCTGAAATAAGCTAGAGCGTATACGCAATCCATTTGGGGTGTTGCCACGCAGATTCATTTCGTACCTCGAGTTCGTCCGCATGTTGTTTATCATACTAGTCGGAACCTGTTGTCAGGAAAAGTTTCACACCGGCTCACGTAGATTTGAAATGGATGCCAAAATGAGCTTGGGTAGATGTGAAGTCCGCTCGGGGTGTTTGGCACTCAGTTTCATTCGTGTCGTGATTCCGTCCGCACGCAGTTTACTGATTCCGTCATATCCCACTGTACAGGGAAGTTTCAGACCGCCACCGATGGATTCGAAATGCATGCTAAAATGAGCGAGGGCACATATGAAGTCCATTCAGGATGTTGGCACTCAGTTTCAGCACGTGTCCCAATTTCGTCCCACGTAGCTCATCGTACCAGCTGGAACCTGTTAGGAGAAAAGTTTCGCACCGACTCGGACGGATTCGAAATTCTTCCCGAAATGAGCTAGGGCGCATGTGAAGCCCACTCAGGGTGTTTGCCACACAGTTTCATTTCGTGCCTCGATTTCGTCCGCGTGGAGTTCATAGTACCCCTCGGAACCTGTTGTGGAGTTAACTTTCACGCCAAGAGAGACGGATTCGAAATGTATTCCAATATAAGCTAGACCATATACGAAGTCCATTCGGGGTGTTTGGCTCTCAGTCTCATTTCGTAGCTCGATTTCATCCGTGTAGCGTTTGTAGTACCTATCGGAACCCGTTGTGGTGGAAAGTTCCGCAGCGACACGGACGGAACCAAAATGCATGTGAAGTGAGCTAGGGCACAGATGATGTGCATTACTGGTGTCTGGGACTCAGTTTCGTTTCGTGATTCGATTTCGTTCGCGAAGAGTTGGTAGTACCTACCGGAACCCATCGTGGGGGATTGTTTCACACCGACTCAGGCGGATTCGAAACACATGCTGAAATAAGCTAGGGTGCATAGGAAGTACATTCGCGGTGTTTGGCACTCAGTTTCTTTTCGTGCCATGATTTCGTCCGCGTGCCGTTTACTAATGCCATCATAACCCACTACGAAGGAAAGTTTCACAGCGACATGGACGGATTCGAAATGCATGCTGAAATAAGCTAGAGCGTATACGCAATCCATTTGGGGTGTTGCCACGCAGATTCATTTCGTACCTCGAGTTGGTCCGCATGTTGTTTATCATACTAGTCGGAACCTGTTGTCAGGAAAAGTTTCACACCGGCTCACGTAGATTTGAAATGGATGCCAAAATGAGCTTGGGCGGATGTGAAGTCCGCTCGGGGTGTTTGGCACTCAGTTTCATTCGTGTCGTGATTCCGTCCGCACGCAGTTTACTGATTCCGTCATATCCCACTGTACAGGGAAGTTTCACACCGCCGCCGATGGATTCGAAATGCATGCTAAAATGAGCGAGGGCACATATGAAGTCCATTCAGGATGTTGGCACTCAGTTTCAGCACGTGTCCCAATTTCGTCCCACGTAGCTCATCGTACCAGCTGGAACCTGTTAGGAGAAAAGTTTCGCACCGACTCGGACGGATTCGAAATTCTTCCCGAAATGAGCTAGGGCGCATGTGAAGCCCACTCAGGGTGTTTGCCACACAGTTTCATTTCGTGCCTCGATTTCGTCCGCGTGGAGTTCATAGTACCCCTCGGAACCTGTTGTGGAGTTAACTTTCACGCCAAGAGAGACGGATTCGAAATGTATTCCAATATAAGCTAGACCATATACGAAGTCCATTCGGGGTATTTGGCTCTCAGTCTCATTTCGTAGCTCGATTTCATCCGTGTAGCGTTTGTAGTACCTATCGGAACCCGTTGTGGTGGAAAGTTCCGCAGCGACACGGACGGAACCAAAATGCATGTGAAGTGAGCTAGGGCACAGATGATGTGCATTACTGGTGTCTGGGACTCAGTTTCGTTTCGTGATTCGATTTCGTTCGCGAAGAGTTAGTAGTACCTACCGGAACCCATCGTGGGGGATTGTTTCACACCGACTCAGGCGGATTCGAAACACATGCTGAAATAAGCTAGGGTGCATAGGAAGTACATTCGCGGTGTTTGGCACTCAGTTTCTTTTCGTGCCATGATTTCGTCCGCGTGCCGTTTACTAATGCCATCATAACCCACTACGAAGGAAAGTTTCACAGCGACATGGACGGATTCGAAATGCATGCTGAAATAAGCTAGAGCGTATACGCAATCCATTAGGGGTGTTGCCACGCAGATTCATTTCGTACCTCGAGTTGGTCCGCATGTTGTTTATCATACTAGTCGGAACCTGTTGTCAGGAAAACTTTCACACCGGCTCACGTAGATTTGAAATGGATGCCAAAATGAGCTTGGGCGGATGTGAAGTCCGCTCGGGGTGTTTGGCACTCAGTTTCATTCGTGTCATGATTCCGTCCGCACGCAGTTTACTGATTCCGTCATATCCCACTGTACAGGGATGTTTCACACCGCCGCCGATGGATTCGAAATGCATGCTAAAATGAGCGAGGGCACATATGAAGTCCATTCAGGATGTTGGCACTCAGTTTCAGCACGTGTCCCAATTTCGTCCCACGTAGCTCATCGTACCAGCTGGAACCTGTTAGGAGAAAAGTTTCGCACCGACTCGGACGGATTCGAAATTCTTCCCGAAATGAGCTAGGGCGCATGTGAAGCCCACTCAGGGTGTTTGCCACACAGTTTCATTTCGTGCCTCGATTTCGTCCGCGTGGAGTTCATAGTACCCCTCGGAACCTGTTGTGGAGTTAACTTTCACGCCAAGAGAGACGGATTCGAAATGTATTCCAATATAAGCTAGACCATATACGAAGTCCATTCGGGGTATTTGGCTCTCAGTCTCATTTCGTAGCTCGATTTCATCCGTGTAGCGTTTGTAGTACCTATCGGAACCCGTTGTGGTGGAAAGTTCCGCAGCGACACGGACGGAACCAAAATGCATGTGAAGTGAGCTAGGGCACAGATGATGTGCATTACTGGTGTCTGGGACTCAGTTTCGTTTCGTGATTCGATTTCGTTCGCGAAGAGTTAGTAGTACCTACCGGAACCCATCGTGGGGGATTGTTTCACACCGACTCAGGCGGATTCGAAACACATGCTGAAATAAGCTAGGGTGCATAGGAAGTACATTCGCGGTGTTTGGCACTCAGTTTCTTTTCGTGCCATGATTTCGTCCGCGTGCCGTTTACTAATGCCATCATAACCCACTACGAAGGAAAGTTTCACAGCGACATGGACGGATTCGAAATGCATGCTGAAATAAGCTAGAGCGTATACGCAATCCATTAGGGGTGTTGCCACGCAGATTCATTTCGTACCTCGAGTTGGTCCGCATGTTGTTTATCATACTAGTCGGAACCTGTTGTCAGGAAAACTTTCACACCGGCTCACGTAGATTTGAAATGGATGCCAAAATGAGCTTGGGCGGATGTGAAGTCCGCTCGGGGTGTTTGGCACTCAGTTTCATTCGTGTCATGATTCCGTCCGCACGCAGTTTACTGATTCCGTCATATCCCACTGTACAGGGATGTTTCACACCGCCGCCGATGGATTCGAAATGCATGCTAAAATGAGCGAGGGCACATATGAAGTCCATTCAGGATGTTGGCACTCAGTTTCAGCACGTGTCCCAATTTCGTCCCACGTAGCTCATCGTACCAGCTGGAACCTGTTAGGAGAAAAGTTTCGCACCGACTCGGACGGATTCGAAATTCTTCCCGAAATGAGCTAGGGCGCATGTGAAGCCCACTCGGGGTGTTTGCCACACAGTTTCATTTCGTGCCTCGATTTCGTCCGCGTGGAGTTCATAGTACCCCTCGGAACCTGTTGTGGAGTTAACTTTCACGCCAAGAGAGACGGATTCGAAATGTATTCCAATATAAGCTAGACCATATACGAAGTCCATTTGGGGTATTTGGCTCTCAGTCTCATTTCGTAGCTCGATTTCATCCGTGTAGCGTTTGTAGTACCTATCGGAACCCGTTGTGGTGGAAAGTTCCGCAGCGACACGGACGGAACCAAAATGCATGTGAAGTGAGCTAGGGCACAGATGATGTGCATTACTGGTGTCTGGGACTCAGTTTCGTTTCGTGATTCGATTTCGTTCGCGAAGAGTTGGTAGTACCTACCGGAACCCATCGTGGGGGATTGTTTCACACCGACTCAGGCGGATTCGAAACACATGCTGAAATAAGCTAGGGTGCATAGGAAGTACATTCGCGGTGTTTGGCACTCAGTTTCTTTTCGTGCCATGATTTCGTTTGCGTGCCGTTTACTAATGCCATCATAACCCACTACGAAGGAAAGTTTCACAGCGACATGGACGGATTCGAAATGCATGCTGAAATAAGCTAGAGCGTATATGCAATCCATTTGGGGTGTTGCCACGCAGATTCATTTCGTACCTCGAGTTTGTCCGCATGTTATTTATCATACTAGTCGGAACCTGTTGTCAGGAAAAGTTTCACACCGGCTCACGTAGATTTGAAATGGATGCCAAAATGAGCTTGGGTGGATGTGAAGTCCGCTCGGGGTGTTTGGCACTCAGTTTCATTCGTGTCGTGATTCCGTCCGCACGCAGTTTACTGATTCCGTC
>CM029614.1:13281071-13313102 GCA_017311315.1 Dendrocalamus latiflorus | reverse complement strand
CCACTACGAAGGAAGTTTCACAGCGACATGGACGGATTCGAAATGCATGCTGAAATAAGCTAGAGCGTATACGCAATCCATTTGGGGTGTTGGCACGCAGATTCATTTCGTACCTCGAGTTCGTCCGCATGTTGTTTATCATACTAGTCGGAACCTGTTGTCAGGAAAAGTTTCACACCGGCTCACGTAGATTTGAAATGGATGCCAAAATGAGCTTGGGCGGATGTGAAGTCCGCTCGGGGTGTTTGGCACTCAGTTTCATTCATGTCGTGATTCCGTCCGCACGCAGTTTACTGATTCCGTCATATCCCACTGTACAGGGAAGTTTCACACCGCCACCGATGGATTCGAAATGCATGCTAAAATGAGCGAGGGCGCATATGAAGTCCATTCAGGATGTTGGCACTCAGTTTCAGCACGTGTCCCAATTTCGTCCCACGTAGCTCATCGTACCAGCTGGAACCTGTTAGGAGAAAAGTTTCGCACCGACTCGGACGGATTCGAAATTCTTCCCGAAATGAGCTAGGGCGCATGTGAAGCCCACTCAGGGTGTTTGCCACACAGTTTCATTTCGTGCCTCGATTTCGTCCGCGTGGAGTTCATAGTACCCCTCGGAACCTGTTGTGGAGTTAACTTTCACGCCAAGAGAGACGGATTCGAAATGTATTCCAATATAAGCTAGACCATATACGAAGTCCATTCGGGGTGTTTGGCTCTCAGTCTCATTTCGTATCTCGATTTCATCTGTGTAGCGTTTGTAGTACCTATCGGAACCCGTTGTGGTGGAAAGTTCCGCAGCGACACGGACGGAACCAAAATGCATGTGAAGTGAGCTAGGGCACAGATGATGTGCATTACTGGTGTCTGGGACTCAGTTTCGTTTCGTGATTCGATTTCGTTCGCGAAGAGTTAGTAGTACCTACCGGAACCCATCGTGGGGGATTGTTTCACACCGACTCAGGCGGATTCGAAACACATGCTGAAATAAGCTAGGGAGCATAGGAAGTACATTCGCGGTGTTTGGCACTCAGTTTCTTTTCGTGCCATGATTTCGTCCGCGTGCCGTTTACTAATGCCATCATAACCCACTACGAAGGAAAGTTTCAAATCGACATGGACGGATTCGAAATGCATGCTGAAATAAGCTAGAGCGTATACGCAATCCATTTGGGGTGTTGGCACGCAGATTCATTTCGTACCTCGAGTTCGTCCGCATGTTGTTTATCATACTAGTCGGAACCTGTTGTCAGGAAAAGTTTCACACCGGCTCACGTAGATTTGAAATGGATGCCAAAATGAGCTTGGGCGGATGTGAAGTCCGCTCGGGGTGTTTGGTACTCAGTTTCACTCATGTCGTGATTCCGTCCGCACGTAGTTTACTAATTCCGTCATATCCCACTGTACAGGGAAGTTTCACACCGCCACCGATGGATTCGAAATGCATGCTAAAATGAGCGAGGGCGCATATGAAGTCCATTCAGGATGTTGGCACTCAGTTTCAGCACGTGTCCCAATTTCGTCCCACGTAGCTCATCGTACCAGCTGGAACCTGTTAGGAGAAAAGTTTCGCACCGACTCGGACGGATTCGAAATTCTTCCCGAAATGAGCTAGGGCGCATGTGAAGCCCACTCAGGGTGTTTGCCACACAGTTTCATTTCGTGCCTCGATTTCGTCCGCGTGGAGTTCATAGTACCCCTCGGAACCTGTTGTGGAGTTAACTTTCACGCCAAGAGAGACGGATTCGAAATGTATTCCAATATAAGCTAGACCATATACGAAGTCCATTCGGGGTGTTTGGCTCTCAGTCTCATTTCGTAGCTCGATTTCATCTGTGTAGCGTTTGTAGTACCTATCGGAACCCGTTGTGGTGGAAAGTTCCGCAGCGACACGGACGGAACCAAAATGCATGTGAAGTGAGCTAGGGCACAGATGATGTGCATTACTGGTGTCTGGGACTCAGTTTCGTTTCGTGATTCGATTTCGTTCGCGAAGAGTTAGTAGTACCTACCGGAACCCATCGTGGGGGATTGTTTCACACCGACTCAGGCGGATTCGAAACACATGCTGAAATAAGCTAGGGAGCATAGGAAGTACATTCGCGGTGTTTGGCACTCAGTTTCTTTTCGTGCCATGATTTCGTCCGCGTGCCGTTTACTAATGCCATCATAACCCACTACGAAGGAAAGTTTCACAGCGACATGGACGGATTCGAAATGCATGCTGAAATAAGCTAGAGCGTATACGCAATCCATTTGGGGTGTTGGCACGCAGATTCATTTCGTACCTCGAGTTCGTCCGCATGTTGTTTATCATACTAGTCGGAACCTGTTGTCAGGAAAAGTTTCACACCGGCTCACGTAGATTTGAAATGGATGCCAAAATGAGCTTGGGCGGATGTGAAGTCCGCTCGGGGTGTTTGGCACTCAGTTTCATTCATGTCGTGATTCCGTCCGCACGCAGTTTACTGATTCCGTCATATCCCACTGTACAGGGAAGTTTCACACCGCCACCGATGGATTCGAAATGCATGCTAAAATGAGCGAGGGCGCATATGAAGTCCATTCAGGATGTTGGCACTCAGTTTCAGCACGTGTCCCAATTTCGTCCCACGTAGCTCATCGTACCAGCTGGAACCTGTTAGGAGAAAAGTTTCGCACCGACTCGGACGGATTCGAAATTCTTCCCGAAATGAGCTAGGGCGCATGTGAAGCCCACTCAGGGTGTTTGCCACACAGTTTCATTTCGTGCCTCGATTTCGTCCGCGTGGAGTTCATAGTACCCCTCGGAACCTGTTGTGGAGTTAACTTTCACGCCAAGAGAGACGGATTCGAAATGTATTCCAATATAAGCTAGACCATATACGAAGTCCATTCGGGGTGTTTGGCTCTCAGTCTCATTTCGTAGCTCGATTTCATCCTGTGTAGCGTTTGTAGTACCTATCGGAACCCGTTGTGGTGGAAAGTTCCGCAGCGACACGGACGGAACCAAAATGCATGTGAAGTGAGCTAGGGCACAGATGATGTGCATTACTGGTGTCTGGGACTCAGTTTCGTTTCGTGATTCGATTTCGTTCGCGAAGAGTTAGTAGTACCTACCGGAACCCATCGTGGGGGATTGTTTCACACCGACTCAGGCGGATTCGAAACACATGCTGAAATAAGCTAGGGAGCATAGGAAGTACATTCGCGGTGTTTGGCACTCAGTTTCTTTTCGTGCCATGATTTCGTCCGCGTGCCGTTTACTAATGCCATCATAACCCACTACGAAGGAAAGTTTCACAGCGACATGGACGGATTCGAAATGCATGCTGAAATAAGCTAGAGCGTATACGCAATCCATTTGGGGTGTTGGCACGCAGATTCATTTCGTACCTCGAGTTCGTCCGCATGTTGTTTATCATACTAGTCGGAACCTGTTGTCAGGAAAAGTTTCACACCGGCTCACGTAGATTTGAAATGGATGCCAAAATGAGCTTGGGCGGATGTGAAGTCCGCTCGGGGTGTTTGGCACTCAGTTTCATTCATGTCGTGATTCCGTCCGCACGCAGTTTACTGATTCCGTCATATCCCACTGTACAGGGAAGTTTCACACCGCCACCGATGGATTCGAAATGCATGCTAAAATGAGCGAGGGCGCATATGAAGTCCATTCAGGATGTTGGCACTCAGTTTCAGCACGTGTCCCAATTTCGTCCCACGTAGCTCATCGTACCAGCTGGAACCTGTTAGGAGAAAAGTTTCGCACCGACTCGGACGGATTCGAAATTCTTCCCGAAATGAGCTAGGGCGCATGTGAAGCCCACTCAGGGTGTTTGCCACACAGTTTCATTTCGTGCCTCGATTTCGTCCGCGTGGAGTTCATAGTACCCCTCGGAACCTGTTGTGGAGTTAACTTTCACGCCAAGAGAGACGGATTCGAAATGTATTCCAATATAAGCTAGGACCATATACGAAGTCCATTCGGGGTGTTTGGCTCTCAGTCTCATTTCGTATCTCGATTTCATCTGTGTAGCGTTTGTAGTACCTATCGGAACCCGTTGTGGTGGAAAGTTCCGCAGCGACACGGACGGAACCAAAATGCATGTGAAGTGAGCTAGGGCACAGATGATGTGCATTACTGGTGTCTGGGACTCAGTTTCGTTTCGTGATTCGATTTCGTTCGCGAAGAGTTAGTAGTACCTACCGGAACCCATCGTGGGGGATTGTTTCACACCGACTCAGGCGGATTCGAAACACATGCTGAAATAAGCTAGGGAGCATAGGAAGTACATTCGCGGTGTTTGGCACTCAGTTTCTTTTCGTGCCATGATTTCGTCCGCGTGCCGTTTACTAATGCCATCATAACCCACTACGAAGGAAAGTTTCACAGCGACATGGACGGATTCGAAATGCATGCTGAAATAAGCTAGAGCGTATACGCAATCCATTTGGGGTGTTGGCACGCAGATTCATTTCGTACCTCGAGTTCGTCCGCATGTTGTTTATCATACTAGTCGGAACCTGTTGTCAGGAAAAGTTTCACACCGGCTCACGTAGATTTGAAATGGATGCCAAAATGAGCTTGGGCGGATGTGAAGTCCGCTCGGGGTGTTTGGCACTCAGTTTCATTCATGTCGTGATTCCGTCCGCACGCAGTTTACTGATTCCGTCATATCCCACTGTACAGGGAAGTTTCACACCGCCACCGATGGATTCGAAATGCATGCTAAAATGAGCGAGGGCGCATATGAAGTCCATTCAGGATGTTGGCACTCAGTTTCAGCACGTGTCCCAATTTCGTCCCACGTAGCTCATCGTACCAGCTGGAACCTGTTAGGAGAAAAGTTTCGCACCGACTCGGACGGATTCGAAATTCTTCCCGAAATGAGCTAGGGCGCATGTGAAGCCCACTCAGGGTGTTTGCCACACAGTTTCATTTCGTGCCTCGATTTCGTCCGCGTGGAGTTCATAGTACCCCTCGGAACCTGTTGTGGAGTTAACTTTCACGCCAAGAGAGACGGATTCGAAATGTATTCCAATATAAGCTAGACCATATACGAAGTCCATTCGGGGTGTTTGGCTCTCAGTCTCATTTCGTATCTCGATTTCATCTGTGTAGCGTTTGTAGTACCTATCGGAACCCGTTGTGGTGGAAAGTTCCGCAGCGACACGGACGGAACCAAAATGCATGTGAAGTGAGCTAGGGCACAGATGATGTGCATTACTGGTGTCTGGGACTCAGTTTCGTTTCGTGATTCGATTTCGTTCGCGAAGAGTTAGTAGTACCTACCGGAACCCATCGTGGGGGATTGTTTCACACCGACTCAGGCGGATTCGAAACACATGCTGAAATAAGCTAGGGAGCATAGGAAGTACATTCGCGGTGTTTGGCACTCAGTTTCTTTTCGTGCCATGATTTCGTCCGCGTGCCGTTTACTAATGCCATCATAACCCACTACGAAGGAAAGTTTCACAGCGACATGGACGGATTCGAAATGCATGCTGAAATAAGCTAGAGCGTATACGCAATCCATTTGGGGTGTTGGCACGCAGATTCATTTCGTACCTCGAGTTCGTCCGCATGTTGTTTATCATACTAGTCGGAACCTGTTGTCAGGAAAAGTTTCACACCGGCTCACGTAGATTTGAAATGGATGCCAAAATGAGCTTGGGCGGATGTGAAGTCCGCTCGGGGTGTTTGGCACTCAGTTTCATTCATGTCGTGATTCCGTCCGCACGCAGTTTACTGATTCCGTCATATCCCAC
This sequence comes from Dendrocalamus latiflorus, assembly GCA_017311315.1. NCBI lineage: Eukaryota > Viridiplantae > Streptophyta > Magnoliopsida > Poales > Poaceae > Dendrocalamus > Dendrocalamus latiflorus. The sequence goes on along the minus strand of CM029614.1, from coordinate 13,307,357 downwards.
TGTACAGGGAAGTTTCACACCGCCACCGATGGATTCGAAATGCATGCTAAAATGAGCGAGGGCGCATATGAAGTCCATTCAGGATGTTGGCACTCAGTTTCAGCACGTGTCCCAATTTCGTCCCACGTAGCTCATCGTACCAGCTGGAACCTGTTAGGAGAAAAGTTTCGCACCGACTCGGACGGATTCGAAATTCTTCCCGAAATGAGCTAGGGCGCATGTGAAGCCCACTCAGGGTGTTTGCCACACAGTTTCATTTCGTGCCTCGATTTCGTCCGCGTGGAGTTCATAGTACCCCTCGGAACCTGTTGTGGAGTTAACTTTCACGCCAAGAGAGACGGATTCGAAATGTATTCCAATATAAGCTGGACCATATACGAAGTCCATTCGGGGTGTTTGGCTCTCAGTCTCATTTCGTATCTCGATTTCATCTGTGTAGCGTTTGTAGTACCTATCGGAACCCGTTGTGGTGGAAAGTTCCGCAGCGACACGGACGGAACCAAAATGCATGTGAAGTGAGCTAGGGCACAGATGATGTGCATTACTGGTGTCTGGGACTCAGTTTCGTTTCGTGATTCGATTTCGTTCGCGAAGAGTTAGTAGTACCTACCGGAACCCATCGTGGGGGATTGTTTCACACCGACTCAGGCGGATTCGAAACACATGCTGAAATAAGCTAGGGAGCATAGGAAGTACATTCGCGGTGTTTGGCACTCAGTTTCTTTTCGTGCCATGATTTCGTCCGCGTGCCGTTTACTAATGCCATCATAACCCACTACGAAGGAAAGTTTCAAATCGACATGGACGGATTCGAAATGCATGCTGAAATAAGCTAGAGCGTATACGCAATCCATTTGGGGTGTTGGCACGCAGATTCATTTCGTACCTCGAGTTCGTCCGCATGTTGTTTATCGTACTAGTCGGAACCTGTTGTCAGGAAAAGTTTCACACCGGCTCACGTAGATTTGAAATGGATGCCAAAATGAGCTTGGGCGGATGTGAAGTCCGCTCGGGGTGTTTGGCACTCAGTTTCATTCATGTCGTGATTCCGTCCGCACGCAGTTTACTGATTCCGTCATATCCCACTGTACAGGGAAGTTTCACACCGCCACCGATGGATTCGAAATGCATGCTAAAATGAGCGAGGGCGCATATGAAGTCCATTCAGGATGTTGGCACTCAGTTTCAGCACGTGTCCCAATTTCGTCCCACGTAGCTCATCGTACCAGCTGGAACCTGTTAGGAGAAAAGTTTCGCACCGACTCGGACGGATTCGAAATTCTTCCCGAAATGAGCTAGGGCGCATGTGAAGCCCACTCAGGGTGTTTGCCACACAGTTTCATTTCGTGCCTCGATTTCGTCCGCGTGGATTTCATAGTACCCCTCGGAACCTGTTGTGGAGTTAACTTTCACGCCAAGAGAGACGGATTCGAAATGTATTCCAATATAAGCTGGACCATATACGAAGTCCATTCGGGGTGTTTGGCTCTCAGTCTCATTTCGTAGCTCGATTTCATCTGTGTAGCGTTTGTAGTACCTATCGGAACCCGTTGTGGTGGAAAGTTCCGCAGCGACACGGACAGAACCAAAATGCATGTGAAGTGAGCTAGGGCACAAATGATGTGCATTACTGGTGTCTGGGACTCAGTTTCATTTCGTGATTAGATTTCGTTCGCGAAGAGTTAGTAGTACCTACCGGAACACATCGTGGGGGATTGTTTCACACCGACTCAGGCGGATTCGAAACACATGCTGAAATAAGCTAGGGAGCATAGGAAGTACATTCGCGGTGTTTGGCATTCAGTTTCTTTTCGTGCCATGATTTCGTCCGCGTGCCGTTTACTAATGCCATCATAACCCACTACGAAGGAAAGTTTCACAGCAACATGGACGGATTCGAAATGCATGCTGAAATAAGCTAGAGCGTATACGCAATCCATTTGGGGTGTTGGCACGCAGATTCATTTCGTACCTCGAGTTCGTCCGCATGTTGTTTATCATACTAGTCGGAACCTGTTGTCAGGAAAAGTTTCACACCGGCTCACGTAGATTTGAAATGGATGCCAAAATGAGCTTGGGCGGATGTGAAGTCCGCTCGGGTGTTTGGCACTCAGTTTCATTCATGTCGTGATTCCGTCCGTACGCAGTTTACTGATTCCGTCATATCCCACTGTACAGGGAAGTTTCACACCGCCACCGATGGATTCGAAATGCATGCTAAAATGAGCGAGGGCGCTTATGAAGTCCATTCAGGATGTTGGCACTCAGTTTCAGCACGTGTCCCAATTTCGTCCCACATAGCTCATCGTACCAGCTGGAACCTGTTAGGAGAAAAGTTTCGCACCGACTCGGACGGATTCGAAATTCTTCCCGAAATGAGCTAGGGCGCATGTGAAGCCCACTCAGGGTGTTTGCCACACAGTTTCTGATGAGGCGATGGGGTCCCGATCTTCCGATAGGATGATAACTATCGATTTTGGTGGAGATGACTCTTGCGATCCGACTACAACCGTACGAGACGTCACTTGCGCCTTAGCAATCGCTGAACCATACCCAAGTCGTTATCAACCGTGCCAAGAACGCGGTTGACCTGACCACGAAGGTCTATTCCTGCATGCAATCGAAGAACAAGCAAGAACAAGGATAGTGAGCAACCTGAATTTGCTAGATATAAAAGTCGCACAAGGATAGTTGAGGTTTTGTAACACGAATCTGTTGGTCTAGCCGACACAAGAGAACGTGGAGTTTGCACAAGGGGCTAAACTGATCTAAACAAAACCTAACTCCTAGAAACGGAGGCGGCGGCTCCTATATAGTGAAAACAACCAGGGGAGGGGTCCCAAAGGGTACACCCTAGGGTTACAAGGCCCATGGGCCCAAGTGGAGGTGGCGCAGCACCCTTTTGACTCGGACTCAGAAACCTACGTAAATTGTTTTGATGATTCCGGCCGGCTCGGATGGAATTTGAAGATGAGGTTGGATCCATTGGAAAGTAGACTTGATAAGCTTTCCATGAAGTACAAGAACGTCCCAAACGGAGTCCGTATGAGGAAGTTATGTCCGTTTAAACTTGCACCATTGCAGCAATCCGAATCCGATTCCAGTACGTGACCAACGTGGACTCTTTTGACGATTGCGGCCGGCTCGGATAGAATTTGAAGATGAGGTTGGATCCGTTGGAAAGTAGACTTCATAAGCTTTCCATGAAGTACAAGAACGTCCAAAACGGAGTCCGTATGAGGAAGTTATGCCTGTTTGAACTTGGTACCATCGCAGCAGTCCGAGTCTGATTCCAAAACGTGTCCAACTCGAATTCGTGCTTGACTTGGTCCCAAAGTGACGTGGTGACCTCCATTATTCCTTCCATGCATGTCCAGGACTCCATGTCCCTTTCCTTCATCCTTTCCCAAGTTCCTAAGCACAATTAAATCACTTGCATTAGGTAGCGGTCTATTCTTAGTAACATATGAAGGCTGAAGAAACGAATTCACCTTTAGTTCAATCTTGATATTGGGTGCTATTGTCAGTATGTGTTTGTGGCGTGGTCACATCATCCTCCCCTTCTTGATAGAAAAACCGTCCTCGGTTTTAGCATATGTGTAGCCTCACGTATTGCATGATCTTCATCATAAATGTCGGTACATAATAACAAACGCAACAAACTCTCATTATGTAATATCATAAGTTCTTGATCAAACAAAGTGAAACCTCTTTGAAACGAGCTCACCTTATAATTTAAGCGATGCGTAGGAACTCTTGTAATTAGGACAACACGCATAGCAAATATGGTTGTATCCATAGGGGTCATGTCCTCATCATCCTCCCCTTCTTGAAAACAAAGCCGTCCTCGGCTTTTGATAAACTGAAAATATGGTAACAAAGAAGCCAAGGTGTATGCATGGTATATGTATATGTCATCCGTTTTAACGGTTCTTCGTTGTTGCACAATTAATGCTATAACACAGCAGCAATCATAAAAGCTCATTGTATTATTAACCCAAAAGTAATCATATATGTCAATGACCAAATTAAAATTTCTCACACAGCAATTATTGCAACTAGATTTGCAAATGTAAGTGAAGCATTTATGCAATTGAAATATCTGAAGTTGTAAACTTGAAGTGGTGGCACATATGGGCAAAGCTACAACTTTTGGAATTAAGCATAGTTCATCCATATAATCATATCCCAATGGAGCAATAGCAAATTTATCCAGCAAGGGTGAAGAGATTTGTGTGTTCTTCCATAATTCATCATCTTTATTCAGATTGTCCATACTAGATGATGCAAAAAGAGATGAACACATAGGCATTGGATGCATACTAAATTTTACTCCCCTCTCATATTGAACAAGATTCAACACACAAGAATTGTTGTCTAAAACAGCAAGCTTCAATTCATCCATGTGATCACAAGTTATGCATATTCGATATACAAAAAATTGATTGTCTACACCATAATCTCCAATCAAATTAAACTTATACCCAGGGGTGTAGGCACTAAACAAGAATTTCGAACATGCAAGTTCAGAAACTTTCTCCATAGCACAATCCAAACTAACGGCCTCATTAAGCATGATATAGCACAATGCATCAGCAGGAGATATTCTATCAAATACTTCCTTATGTGTAATTAATTCGACATGTGCAAAATTATGAGCATTTAGATCAGCACATGGTTCGTTCAAGTCAACACAAGGAATATAAAAAAATTGCACTACAGCAGGTATATACTCACAAGATTGATCTATGTCTTGTTGTAGCACCAAATCAGTACCTTTGTCATTATCGTTCTCATCAGATACTGTAGGTACCTCAAACTTCTCCTCTAATGGCATAAGATGCACCAGATCATCCTTCACCTCTTCAAGTATCTCGGTGGTATCTGTAGATGGAGTAGGAACCAAAACAATATCAACATTTTCAATTACCTCAGGTTCCACCTCGCTTGTGACCGTGGGTGCTGGAGGTACAAAACGATGTCGTAATTTCTTTTTCATCTCCTCCCATGTGTATATATAGTGGAACTCGAGATTTGACCACCAATGTTGAACATCACCAATCAGCGCCGTCCTTGCCATGCTCATCTTCTCATAAGGATCAAGATCTTGTCTTTCAAAGTAGCTATCCATCATAGTAACCCACAAGAAGTAGTCCGACGACGTACTCTCAGCGGTGAGTGGCAAGATATATACCGGTAATTGTTTCCCTTCAAGTTCAAATCTGCCCGCGATGACATCATAATCTACCAATTTTCTCAGGCCTGTCATTGTTAGTAGAAAACAAGGAAACAAATCACAAGTAAATGTTCCTATCAACTACTAGGTTATGGAGGCTCAAATCAAGTCACGCATCTCTCAAGCTCTTACCAAATTCTTACAAGTTCTTACCAAAACAAACAGGTGGTGCAACCGGTGGCTGGTTCGTGATAAATCTAACTCAAGTGATGAATCAAGCGATTGCAAGGTACAGCGAGACCTGTTCGGTTAGTAGAAAAGTGGAGCTTGGATAGGCTATGTATTTTGTAGCAAAGGAGAACAATCAATTAATTTCAGAAATTGCACAGAATTGAATTATAGTTCGTATCTAGCACTTAGCCTATGTTGCTGATCAACCAAGGATGGAAGAAGGCTAAAATATGTGTATGGTAATGAATGGGAGTGGTAAATACAAGATAATTCAATTGAATGCAATCTGGAATTGAAGGGCACAAGGATTGACCCAAAACATGGAAACTGAAGATTTCTGTCCACTGGACAGCAAGTCGGTATTTCGGCCGTAACTTTTTGTCAGTTGCCTTTTTTTCAATGATTCTTTTTTTATCCTTTTCCTGACGGCATTTTCTACAACTTTTGTTTTGGGGCCAAGTTCTGGAAACCGACCGAAAAATTCGCACAAAATTCACAAGTGCCGGCTGTTGCAGATTCAATCTGGATTTTTAGGTGAACTTGCACCGCAGATATCTCTTAACTGCCTTGCTGGAATGACGTGAAATTTTACAGATAGATGGATGATGAACTTTTGAATCTAATGGCGGTGGTCTCACTCAAAAATAATCTCGGAATCAAAAGATATGGCGTTTTTGGTGGCGGCTGCAGAGGAAGGAAAAATCAGCCGAATTGGAATTAGAGTTTGGGGTGGGGATTTTTTTTTGTTTGGATTTTTTATGGAATCAAGGATATGACCAGCAACTAGACAAAGCTAAAACGGACACAAATTCAATTTAGCAAACCAAAACTAACAGATTGAAAGGCACAACGGGGTTTGGACAGCGGAAATTAACTCTTTTTGTGGGGCAATTTTTCTGGACTATGGGAAATAAAAATCAATCTACTAACTAGGGATACAAAGAATTCCTACCGGTCAACCTGAAGCTCTGATACCACCTGATGAGGCGATGGGGTCCCGATCTTCCGATAGGATGATAACTATCGATTTTGGTGGAGATGACTCTTGCGATCCGACTACAACCGTACGAGACGTCACTTGCGCCTTAGCAATCGCTGAACCATACCCAAGTCGTTATCAACCGTGCCAAGAACGCGGTTGACCTGACCACGAAGGTCTATTCCTGCATGCAATCGAAGAACAAGCAAGAACAAGGATAGTGAGCAACCTGAATTTGCTAGATATAAAAGTCGCACAAGGATAGTTGAGGTTCTGTAACACGAATCTGTTGGTCTAGCCGACACAAGAGAACGTGGAGTTTGCACAAGGGGCTAAACTGATCTAAACAAAACCTAACTCCTAGAAACGGAGGCGGCGGCTCCTATATAGTGAAAACAACCAGGGGAGGCGTCCCAAAGGGTACACCCTAGGGTTACAAGGCCCATGGGCCCAAGTGGAGGTGGCGCAGCACCCTTTTGACTCGGACTCAGAAACCTACGTGAATTTGTTTTGATGATTCCGGCCGGCTCGAATGGAATTTGAAGATGAGGTTGGATCCATTGGAAAGTAGACTTGATAAGCTTTCCATGAAGTACAAGAACGTCCCAAACGGAGTCCGTATGAGGAAGTTATGTCCGTTTAAACTTGCACCATTGCAGCAGTCCGAATCCGATTCCAGTACGTGACCAACGTAGACTCTTTTGACGATTGCGGCCGGCTCGGTTAGAATTTGAAGCTGAGGTTGGATCCGTTGGAAAGTAGACTTCATAAGCTTTCCATGAAGTACAAGAACGTCCAAAACGGAGTCCGTATGAGGAAGTTATGCCTGTTTGAACTTGGTACCATCGCAGCAGTCCGAGTCTGATTCCAAAACGTGTCCAACTCGAATTCGTGCTTGGCTTGGTCCCAAAGTGACGTGGTGACCTCCATTATTCCTTCCATGCATGTCCAGGACTCCATGTCCCTTTCCTTCATACTTTCCCAAGTTCCTAAGCACAATTAAATCACTTGCATTAGGTAGCGGTCTATTCTTAGTAACATATGAAGGCTGAAGAAACGAATTCACCTTTAGTTCAATCTTGATATTGGGTGCTATTGTCGTATGTGTTTGTGGCGTGGTCACATCATCCTCCCCTTCTTGATAGAAAAACCGTCCTCGGTTTTAGCATATGTGTAGCCTCACGTATTGCATGATCTTCATCATAAATGTCGGTACATAATAACAAACGCAACAAACTCTCATTATGTAATATCATAAGTTCTTGATCAAACAAAGTGAAACCTCTTTGAAACGAGCTCACCTTATAATTTAAGCGATGCGTAGGAACTCTTGTAATTAGGACAACACGCATAGCAAATATGGTTGTATCCATAGGGGTCATGTCCTCATCAGTTTCATTTCGTGCCTCGATTTCGTCCGCGTGGAGTTCGTAGTACCCCTCGGAACCTGTTGTGGAGTTAACTTTCACGCCAAGAGAGACGGATTCGAAATATATTCCAATATAAGCTAGACCATATACGAAGTCCATTCGGGGTGTTTGGCTCTCAGTCTCATTTCGTAGCTCGATTTCATCCGTGTAGCGTTTGTAGTACCTATCGGAACCCGTTGTGGTGGAAAGTTCCGCAGCGACACGGACGGAACCAAAATGCATGTGAAGTGAGCTAGGGCACAGATGCTGTGCATTACTGGTGTCTGGGACTCAGTTTCGTTTCGTGATTCGATTTCGTTCGCGAAGAGGTAGTAGTACCTACCGGAACCCATCGTGGGGGATTGTTTCACACCGACTCAGGCGGATTCGAAACACATGCTGAAATAAGCTAGGGAGCATAGGAAGTACATTCGCGGTGTTTGGCACTCAGTTTCTTTTCGTGCCACGATTTCGTCCGCGTGCCGTTTACTAATGCCATCATAACCCACTACGAAGGAAAGTTTCACAGCGACATGGACGGATTCGAAATGCATGCTGAAATAAGCTAGAGCGTATACACAATCCATTTGGGGTGTTGGCACGCAGATTCATTTCGTACCTCGAGTTCGTCCGCATGTTGTTTATCATACTAGTCGGAACCTGTTGTCAGGAAAAGTTTCACACCGGCTCACGTAGATTTGAAATGGATGCCAAAATGAGCTTGGGCGGATGTGAAGTCCGCTCGGGGTGTTTGGCACTCAGTTTCATTCATGTCGTGATTCCGTCCGCACGCAGTTTACTGATTCCGTCATATCCCACTGTACAGGGAAGTTTCACACCGCCACCGATGGATTCGAAATGCATGCTAAAATGAGCGAGGGCGCATATGAAGTCCATTCAGGATGTTGGCACTCAGTTTCAGCACGTGTCCCAATTTCGTCCCACGTAGCTCATCGTACCAGCTGGAACCTGTTAGGAGAAAAGTTTCGCACAGACTCGGACGGATTCGAAATTCTTCCCGAAATGATCTAGGGCGCATGTGAAGCCCACTCAGGGTGTTTGCCACACAGTTTCATTTCGTGCCTCGATTTCGTCCGCGTGGAGTTCGTAGTACCCCTCGGAACCTGTTGTGGAGTTAACTTTCACGCCAAGAGAGACGGATTCGAAATGTATTCCAATATAAGCTAGACCACATACGAAGTCCATTCGGGGTGTTTGGCTCTCAGTCTCATTTCGTAGCTCGATTTCATCCGTGTAGCGTTTCTAGTACCTATCGGAACCCGTTGTGGTGGAAAGTTCCGCAGCGACACGGACGGAACCAAAATGCATGTGAAGTGAGCTAGGGCACAGATGATGTGCATTACTGGTGTCTGGGACTCAGTTTCGTTTCGTGGTTCGATTTCGTTCGCGAAGAGTTAGTAGTACCTACCGGAACCCATCGTGGGGGATTGTTTCACACCGACTCAGGCGGATTCGAAACACATGCTGAAATAAGCTAGGGAGCATAGGAAGTACATTCGCGGTGTTTGGCACTCAGTTTCTTTTCGTGCCATGATTTCGTACGCGTGCCGTTTACTACTGCCATCATAACCCACTACGAAGGAAAGTTTCACAGCGACATGGACGGATTCGAAATGCATGCTGAAATAAGCTAGAGCGTATACGCAACCCATTTGGGGTGTTGGCACGCAGATTCATTTCGTACCTCGAGTTCGTCCGCATGTTGTTTATCATACTAGTCGGAACCTGTTGTCAGGAAAAGTTTCACACCGGCTCACATAGATTTGAAATGGATGCCAAAATGAGCTTGGGCGGATGTGAAGTCCGCTCGGGGTGTTTGGCACTCAGTTTCATTCATGTCGTGATTCCGTCCGCACGCAGTTTACTGATTCCGTCATATCCCACTGTACAGGGAGGTTTCACACCGCCACCGATGGATTCGAAATGCATGCTAAAATGAGCGAGGGCGCATATGAAGTCCATTCAGGATGTTGGCACTCAGTTTCAGCACGTGTCCCAATTTCGTCCCACGTAGCTCATCGTACCAGCTGGAACCTGTTAGGAGAAAAGTTTCGCACCGACTCGGACGGATTCGAAATTCTTCCCGAAATGAGCTAGGGCGCATGTGAAGCACACTCAGGGTGTTTGCCACACAGTTTCATTTCGTGCCTCGATTTCGTCCGCGTGGAGTTCATAGTACCCCTCGGAACCTGTTGTGGAGTTAACTTTCACGCCCAGAGAGACGGATTTGAAATGTATTCCAATATAAGCTAGACCATATACGAAGTCCATTCGGGGTGTTTGGCTCTCAGTCTCATTTCGTAGCTCGATTTCATCCGTGTAGCGTTTGTAGTACCTATCGGAACCCGTTGTGGTGGAAAGTTCCGCAGCGACACGGACGGAACCAAAATGCATGTGAAGTGAGCTAGGGCACAGATGATGTGCATTACTGGTGTCTGGGACTCAGTTTCGTTTCGTGATTCGATTTCGTTCGCGAAGAGTTAGTAGTACCTACCGGAACCCATCGTGGGGGATTGTTTCACATCGACTCAGGCGGATTCGAAACACATGCTGAAATAAGCTAGGGAGCATAGGAAGAACATTCGCGGTGTTTGGCACTCAGTTTCTTTTCGTGCCATGATTTCGTACGCGTGCCGTTTACTAATGCCATCATAACCCACTACGAAGGAAAGTTTCACAGCGACATGGACGGATTCGAAATGCATGCTGAAATAAGCTAGAGCGTATACGCAATCCATTTGGGGTGTTGGCACGCAGATTCATTTCGTACCACGAGTTCGTCCGCATGTTGTTTATCATACTAGTCTGAACCTGTTGTCAGGAAAAGTTTCACACCGGCACACGTAGATTTGAAATGGATGCCAAAATGAGCTTGGGCGGATGTGATGTCCGCTCGGGGTGTTTGGCACTCAGTTTCATTCATGTCGTGATTCCGTCCGCACGCAGTTTACTGATTCCGTCATATCCGACTGTACAGGGAAGTTTCACACCGCCACCGATGGATTCGAAATGCATGCTAAAATGAGCGAGGGCGCATATGAAGTCCATTCAGGATGTTGGCACTCAGTTTCAGCACGTGTCCCAATTTCGTCCCACGTAGCTCATCGTACCAGCTGGAACCTGTTAGGAGAAAAGTTTCGCACCGACTCGGACGGATTCGGAATTCTTCCCGAAATGATCTAGGGCCCATGTGAAGCCCACTCAGGGTGTTTGCCACACAGTTTCATTTCGTGCCTCGATTTCGTCCGCATGGAGTTCGTAGTACCCCTCGGAACCTGTTGTGGAGTTAACTTTCACGCCAAGAGAGACGGATTCGAAATGTATTCCAATATAAGCTAGACCATATACGAAGTCCATTCGGGGTGTTTGGCTCTCAGTCTCATTTCGTAGCTCGATTTCATCCGTGTAGCGTTTGTAGTACCTATCGGAACCCGTTGTGGTGGAAAGTTCCGCAGCGACACGGACGGAACCAAAATGCATGTGAAGTGAGCTAGGGCACAGATGATGTGCATTACTGGTGTCTGGGACTCAGTTTCGTTTCGTGATTCGATTTCGTTCGCGAAGAGTTAGTAGTACCTACCGGAACCCATCGTGGGGGATTGTTTCACACCGGCTCAGGCGGATTCGAAACACATGCTGAAATAAGCTAGGGAGCATAGGAAGTACATTCGCGGTGTTTGGCACTCAGTTTCTTTTCGTGCCATGATTTCGTCCGCGCGCCGTTTACTAATGCCGTCATAACCCACTACGAAGGAAAGTTTCACAGCGACATGGACGGATTCGAAATGCATGCTGAAATAAGCTAGAGCGTATACGCAATCCATTTGGGGTGTTGGCACGCAGATTCATTTCGTACCTCGAGTTCGTCCGCGTGTTGTTTATCATACTAGTCGGAACCTGTTGTCAGGAAAAGTTTCACACCGGCTCACGTAGATTTGAAATGGATGCCAAAATGAGCTTGGGCGGATGTGAAGTCCGCTCGGGGTGTTTGGCACTCAGTTTCATTCATGTCGTGATTCCGTCCGCACGCAGTTTACTGATTCCGTCATATCCCACTGTAAAGGGAAGTTTCACACCGCCACCGATGGATTCGAAATGCATGCTAAAATGAGCGAGGGCGCATATGAAGTCCATACAGGATGTTGGCACTCAGTTTCAGCACGTGTCCCAATTTCGTCCCACGTAGCTCATCGTACCAGCTGGAACCTGTTAGGAGAAAAGTTTCGCACCGACTCGGACGGATTCGAAATTCTTCCCGAAATGAGCTAGGGCGCATGTGATGCCCACTCAGGGTGTTTGCCACACAGTTTCATTTCGTGCCTCGATTTCGTCCACGTGGAGTTCATAGTACCCCTCGGAACCTGTTGTGGAGTTAACTTTCATGCCAAGAGAGACGGATTCGAAATGTATTCCAATATAAGCTAGACCATATACGAAGTCCATTCGGGGTGTTTGGCTCTCAGTCTCATTTCGTAGCTCGATTTCATCCGTGTAGCGTTTGTAGTACCTATCGGAACCCGTTGTGGTGGAAAGTTCCGCAGCGACACGGACGGAACCAAAATGCATGTGAAGTGAGCTAGGGCACAGATGATGTGCATTACTGGTGTCTGGGACTCAGTTTCGTTTCGTGATTCGATTTCGTTCGCGAAGAGTTAGTAGTACCTACCGGAACCCATCGTGAGGGATTGTTTCACACCGACTCAGGCGGATTCGAAACACATGCTGAAATAAGGTAGGGAGCATAGGAAGTACATTCGCGGTGTTTGGCACTCAGTTTCTTTTCGTGCCATGATTTCGTCCGCGTGCCGTTTACTAATGCCATCATAACCCACTACGAAGGAAAGTTTCACAGCGACATGGACGGATTCGAAATGCATGCTGAAATAAGCTAGAGCGTATACGCAATCCATTTGGGGTGTTGGCACGCAGATTCATTTCGTACCTCGAGTTCGTCCGCGTGTTGTTTATCATACTAGTCGGAACCTGTTGTCAGGAAAAGTTTCACACCGGCTCACGTAGATTTGAAATGGATGCCAAAATGAGCTTGGGCGGATGTGAATTCCGCTCGGGGTGTTTGGCACTCAGTTTCATTCATGTCGTGATTCCGTCCGCACGCAGTTTGCTGATTCCGTCATATCCCACTGTAAAGGGAAGTTTCACACCGCCACCGATGGATTCGAAATGCATGCTAAAATGAGCGAGGGCGCATATGAAGTCCATACAGGATATTGGCACTCAGTTTCAGCACGTGTCCCAATTTCGTCCCACGTAGCTCATCGTACCAGCTGGAACCTGTTAGGAGAAAAGTTTCGCACCGACTCGGACGGATTCGAAATTCTTCCCGAAATGAGCTAGGGCGCATGTGAAGCCCACTCAGGGTGTTTGCCACACAGTTTCATTTCGTGCCTCGATTTCGTCCGCGTGGAGTTCATAGTACCCCTCGGAACCTGTTGTGGAGTTAACTTTCACGCCAAGAGAGACGGATTCGAAATGTATTCCAATATAAGCTAGACCATATACGAAGTCCATTCGGGGTGTTTGGCTCTCAGTCTCATTTCGTAGCTCGATTTCATCCGTGTAGCGTTTGTAGTACCTATCGGAACCCGTTGTGGTGGAAAGTTCCGTAGCGACACGGACGGAACCAAAATGCATGTGAAGTGAGCTAGGGCACAGATGATGTCCATTACTTGTGTCTGGGACTCAGTTTCGTTTCGTGATTCGATTTCGTTCGCGAAGAGTTAGTAGTACCTACCGGAACCCATCGTGGGGGATTGTTTCACACCGACTCAGGCGGATTCGAAACACATGCTGAAATAAGCTAGGGAGCATAGGAAGTACATTCGCGGTGTTTGGCACTCAGTTTCTTTTCGTGCCATGATTTCGTCCGCGTGCCGTTTACTAATGCCATCATAACCCACTACGAAGGAAAGTTCCACAGCGACATGGACGGATTCGAAATGCATGCTGAAATAAGCTAGAGCGTATACGCAACCCATTTGGGGTGTTGGCACGCAGATTCATTTCGTACCTCGAGTTCGTCCGCGTGTTGTTTATCATACTAGTCGGAACCTGTTGTCAGGAAAAGTTTCACACCGGCTCACGTAGATTTGAAATGGATGCCAAAATGAGCTTGGGCGGATGTGAAGTCCGCTCGGGGTGTTTGGCACTCAGTTTCATTCATGTCGTGATTCCGTCCGCACGCAGTTTACTGATTCCGTCATATCCCACTGTAAAGGGAAGTTTGACACCGCCACCGATGGATTCGAAATGCATGCTAAAATGAGCGAGGGCGCATATGAAGTCCATACAGGATGTTGGCACTCAGTTTCAGCACGTGTCCCAATTTCGTCCCACGTAGCTCATCGTACCAGCTGGAACCTGTTAGGAGAAAAGTTTCGCACCGACTCGGACGGATTCGAAATTCTTCCCGAAATGAGCTAGGGCGCATGTGATGCCCACTCAGGGTGTTTGCCACACAGTTTCATTTCGTGCCTCGATTTCGTCCGCGTGGAGTTCATAGTACCCCTCGGAACCTGTTGTGGAGTTAACTTTCATGCCAAGAGAGACGGATTCGAAATGTATTCCAATATAAGCTAGACCATATACGAAGTCCATTCGGGGTGTTTGGCTCTCAGTCTCATTTCGTAGCTCGATTTCATCCGTGTAGCGTTTGTAGTACCTATCGGAACCCGTTGTGGTGGAAAGTTCCGCAGCGACACGGACGGAACCAAAATGCATGTGAAGTGAGCTAGGGCACAGATGATGTGCATTACTGGTGTCTGGGACTCAGTTTCGTTTCGTGATTCGATTTCGTTCGCGAAGAGTTAGTAGTACCTACCGGAACCCATCGTGAGGGATTGTTTCACACCGACTCAGGCGGATTCGAAACACATGCTGAAATAAGCTAGGGAGCATAGGAAGTACATTCGCGGTGTTTGGCACTCAGTTTCTTTTCGTGCCATGATTTCGTCCGCGTGCCGTTTACTAATGCCATCATAACCCACTACGAAGGAAAGTTTCACAGCGACATGGACGGATTCGAAATGCATGCTGAAATAAGCTAGAGCGTATACGCAATCCATTTGGGGTGTTGGCACGCAGATTCATTTCGTACCTCGAGTTCGTCCGCGTGTTGTTTATCATACTAGTCGGAACCTGTTGTCAGGAAAAGTTTCACACCGGCTCACGTAGATTTGAAATGGATGCCAAAATGAGCTTGGGCGGATGTGAAGTCCGCTCGGGGTGTTTGGCACTCAGTTTCATTCATGTCGTGATTCCGTCCGCACGCAGTTTGCTGATTCCGTCATATCCCACTGTAAAGGGAAGTTTCACACCGCCACCGATGGATTCGAAATGCATGCTAAAATGAGCGAGGGCGCATATGAAGTCCATACAGGATATTGGCACTCAGTTTCAGCACGTGTCCCAATTTCGTCCCACGTAGCTCATCGTACCAGCTGGAACCTGTTAGGAGAAAAGTTTCGCACCGACTCGGACGGATTCGAAATTCTTCCCGAAATGAGCTAGGGCGCATGTGAAGCCCACTCAGGGTGTTTGCCACACAGTTTCATTTCGTGCCTCGATTTCGTCCGCGTGGAGTTCATAGTACCCCTCGGAACCTGTTGTGGAGTTAACTTTCACGCCAAGAGAGACGGATTCGAAATGTATTCCAATATAAGCTAGACCATATACGAAGTCCATTCGGGGTGTTTGGCTCTCAGTCTCATTTCGTAGCTCGATTTCATCCGTGTAACGTTTGTAGTACCTATCGGAACCCGTTGTGGTGGAAAGTTCCGCAGCGACACGGACGGAACCAAAATGCATGTGAAGTGAGCTAGGGCACAGATGATGTGCATTACTGGTGTCTGGGACTCAGTTTCATTTCGTGATTCGATTTCGTTCGCGAAGAGTTAGTAGTACCTACCGGAACCCATCGTGGGGGATTGTTTCACACCGACTCAGGCGGATTCGAAACACATGCTGAAATAAGCTAGGGAGCATAGGAAGTACATTCGCGGTGTTTGGCACTCAGTTTCTTTTCGTGCCATGATTTCGTCCGCGTGCCGTTTACTAATGCCATCATAACCCACTACGAAGGAAAGTTTCACAGCGACATGGACGGATTCGAAATGCATGCTGAAATAAGCTAGAGCGTATACGCAATCCATTTGGGGTGTTGGCACGCAGATTCATTTCGTACCTTGAGTTCGTCCGCGTGTTGTTTATCATACTAGTCGGAACCTGTTGTCAGGAAAAGTTTCACACCGGCTCACGTAGATTTGAAATGGATGCCAAAATGAGCTTGGGCGGATGTGAAGTCCGCTCGGGGTGTTTGGCACTCAGTTTCATTCATGTCGTGATTCCGTCCGCACGCAGTTTGCTGATTCCGTCATATCCCACTGTAAAGGGAAGTTTCACACCGCCACCGATGGATTCGAAATGCATGCTAAAATGAGCGAGGGCGCATATGAAGTCCATACAGGATGTTGGCACTCAGTTTCAGCACGTGTCCCAATTTCGTCCCACGTAGCTCATCGTACCAGCTGGAACCTGTTAGGAGAAAAGTTTCGCACCGACTCGGACGGATTCGAAATTCTTCCCGAAATGAGCTAGGGCGCATGTGAAGCCCACTCAGGGTGTTTGCCACACAGTTTCATTTCGTGCCTCGATTTCGTCCGCGTGGAGTTCATAGTACCCCTCGGAACCTGTTGTGGAGTTAACTTTCACGCCAAGAGAGACGGATTCGAAATGTATTCCAATATAAGCTAGACCATATACGAAGTCCATTCGGGGTGTTTGGCTCTCAGTCTCATTTCGTAGCTCGATTTCATCCGTGTAGCGTTTGTAGTACCTATCGGAACCCGTTGTGGTGGAAAGTTCCGCAGCGACACGGACGGAACCAAAATGCATGTGAAGTGAGCTAGGGCACAGATGATGTGCATTACTTGTGTCTGGGACTCAGTTTCGTTTCGTGATTCGATTTCGTTCGCGAAGAGTTAGTAGTACCTACCGGAACCCATCGTGGGGGATTGTTTCACACCGACTCAGGCGGATTCGAAACACATGCTGAAATAAGCTAGGGAGCATAGGAAGTACATTCGCGGTGTTTGGCACTCAGTTTCTTTTCGTGCCATGATTTCGTCCGCGTGCCGTTTACTAATGCCATCATAACCCACTACGAAGGAAAGTTTCACAGCGACATGGACGGATTCGAAATGCATGCTGAAATAAGCTAGAGCGTATACGCAATCCATTTGGGGTGTTGGCACGCAGATTCATTTCGTACCTCGAGTTCGTCCGCGTGTTGTTTATCATACTAGTCGGAACCTGTTGTCAGGAAAAGTTTCACACCGGCTCACGTAGATTTGAAATGGATGCCAAAATGAGCTTGGGCGGATGTGAAGTCCGCTCGGGGTGTTTGGCACTCAGTTTCATTCATGTCGTGATTCCGTCCGCACGCAGTTTGCTGATTCCGTCATATCCCACTGTAAAGGGAAGTTTCACACCGCCACCGATGGATTCGAAATGCATGCTAAAATGAGCGAGGGCGCATATGAAGTCCATACAGGATATTGGCACTCAGTTTCAGCACGTGTCCCAATTTCGTCCCACGTAGCTCATCGTACCAGCTGGAACCTGTTAGGAGAAAAGTTTCGCACCGACTCGGACGGATTCGAAATTCTTCCCGAAATGAGCTAGGGCGCATGTGAAGCCCACTCAGGGTGTTTGCCACACAGTTTCATTTCGTGCCTCGATTTCGTCCGCGTGGAGTTCATAGTACCCCTTGGAACCTGTTGTGGAGTTAACTTTCACGCCAAGAGAGACGGATTCGAAATGTATTCCAATATAAGCTAGACCATATACGAAGTCCATTCGGGGTGTTTGGCTCTCAGTCTCATTTCGTAGCTCGATTTCATCCGTGTAGCGTTTGTAGTATGATGGGAACGGGGTCCCGATCTTCCAACAGGTTCTGGGTAAGTTCGATTTGGTGGAGGCGCGACACAAATCGATCCGGCTTCCGAACGACACGTTCCGAACCCCGCAATCGCAGCACCACGTCTCCTCAGGTTATCAACCGTGCGCAGCCCGGTTGACCTCGCCAAGAAGGCTAATCCTCGCCTGCGAATCGAAGAACACAAGCAAGAACAAGGAAGAACACAACTGAATTGCAGATGGATAGATTTAGCACTCGAAAGTTGGGGTCTCACAAACCGATGAACGGCGAATCTGTTCAAAGACAAATCAATCTAAGCAAAACCCAACCCTAATGGTGGGGGTGGCGGCTGGATATAAAGGATTGAGGGGCGTGCAAAACCCCTGGACGCGCCCCTAATGGGCTCCAACACGATACAAAGCCAAAAGGCCCAAAAGACGGTGGCGCAGCACCCTGACAGATTCTGAACGCTCACTTGTTTCGACGATTCCCGTCGACTCAGAAGGAATTTTGTCATGGGACCAGATCCATTGGAAAGGTAGTCTTCTCAGCTTTCCATACATATGTAGAACGTCCAAAACGGAGTCCGGATGCGATCTGGGCGTCCGTTTTAATGCGGCCTGGTCCTGGACTCCGAATTGGATTCGAAGTCGGTTTGAGTTGGGCCTCCAACATGATTCGACCGCCCTTGCTGGACTTGTGCGCCTCGTAGTCCTTCTCCAAGTACTTCTAGGTCCTCTCCATGGTTCCTAATCATTATTAAATCATTAGGTAGCAATCGATTCTCAAATGAACAAAAAGAAGTACTTAGCAACGAGCTCACCTGTAAATTCAATTGTCGGGCGCGAGCTCTAGTGATTGGTCCTTGAATGTCAAGTGGAGGTGTGTTGTGTGTATCCGGAGAAGTGATGTCCTCATCATCCTCCCCCTCTTGAAGCGGAGTTGTCCTCAACTCAGCCTCATCTTCTTCTCCCAAGTATGGCTTCAAATCTGAAATGTTAAAGGTGGGACTAACCCCAAACTCGGGAGGCAACTCAAGTTTATATGCATTATCATTTATCTTCTCAACTATCTTAAAAGGACCAGCAGCTCTAGGCATCAATTTTGATTTTCTTAACTCAGGAAATCTATCCTTTCTCAAGTGCAACCAAACCAAATCACCCGGTACAAGTTTAACTTCCTTTCTACCTTTACTACCAGCAATCCTATATTTGTCATTCATTTTTTCAATGTTGGCCTTAGTAGTCTCATGCATTTTGACAATAAAATCAGCACGCGCCTTAGCATCATTATGAACTCTCTCACTAGTAGGCAAAGGTAAAATATCAATAGGGGCACGGGGATTGAATCCATACACTACCTGAAAAGGACTTACCTTGGTGGTGGAGTGTTCCGCTCGATTATATGCGAACTCAACATGCGGCAAACACTCTTCCCACAGCTTCAAATTGTTCTTCAAAATAGCTCTCAACATGGTAGACAATGTGCGCTTCACCACCTCAGTTTGGCCATCAGTTTGTGGGTGACATGTTGTAGAGAACAACAACTTTGTACCCAACTTGTTCCATAGAGTACGCCAAAAGTGACTCAAGAACTTGACATCACGATCTGAAACAATAGTAGAAGGCATACCATGCAAACGAACTATCTCTTTGAAAAAGAGGTCAGCAATATGAACGGCATCATCGGTTTTATGACATGGTATAAAGTGAGCCATCTTAGAAAAGCGATCCACAACAACAAAAATGCTATCCCTCCCCCTCTTAGTCCTGGGCAATCCTAAAACAAAGTCCATAGAAATATCTGCCCACGGAATAGAAGGAACAGGAAGAGGCATATATAAACCATGTGGATGCAAGCGAGACTTAGCTTTTTGACATGTAGTGCAGCGAGCAACAAACCGCTCAACATCTCGCCTCATCTTTGGCCAAAAGAAGTGTGTGGCCAGAACATCCTCTGTCTTCTTAGCACCAAAATGTCCCATCAAACCGCCTCCATGCGCCTCCTGCAACAACAAAAGACGAACGGATCCAACTGGAATGCATAGGCGGTTAGCTCTAAACAAATACCCATCATTGATCATGAATTTATTCCATGCTTGTCCCTCTTTACAATGCAACAACACATCCTTAAAATCAGCATCAAAAGCATATTGTCCTTTAATAGTTTCAAGACCAAAAATGCGACAATCAAGTTGAGACAACATGGTATAGCGTCGAGACAAAGCATCAGCAATCACATTATCCTTCCCTTTCTTGTGTTTAATGACATAAGGAAAAGATTCAATAAATTCAACCCACTTAGCATGTCTACGATTCAAATTGGTTTGACTACGAATATGCTTAAGTGATTCATGATCGGAATGAATGACAAATTCTTTAGGCCATAAATAGTGTTGCCACGTCTCTAAAGAACGAACAAGAGCATACAATTCTTTATCATACGTGGAATAATTAAGAGCAGGACCATTCAATTTTTCACTAAAGTAGGCAACAGGTTTGCCTTCTTGCATCAAAACACCACCAATACCAATTCCGCTAGCATCACATTCGAGCTCAAAAGTCTTACCAAAATCCGGAAGTTGGAGCAATGGTGCGTGTGTAAGCTTGTCCTTCAAAAGATGAAAGGACTCCTCTTGTGATGGCCCCCAATGGAACACGACGCCCTTCTTTGTCAACTCAATCAATGGTGTCGCAATGGTGCTGAATTCTTTGACAAAGCGGCGATAAAATCCTGCAAGGCCAAGAAAACTCCGCACTTGGGAGATCGTCGTGGGCGTGGGCCAACTCCATATCGCCTCCACCTTGGCTCTATCAACCTCAATGCCCTGTGGAGTCACAACATAGCCAAGAAAAGAGACTCGATCCGTGCAAAAGGTGCACTTGTCAAGGTTACCAAACAAACGTGCATCTCTCAAAGCATTAAAAACAGCACGTAAGTGATTCAAATGTTCATCCATGGACTTGCTATAAATCAAGATATCATCAAAGTAAACGACCACAAATTTGCCAATGAAAGGACGTAAAACCTCGTTCATTAATCTCATGAAAGTGCTAGGTGCATTAGTTAACCCAAAAGGCATGACTAACCACTCATACAAGCCGAACTTAGTTTTAAAAGCAGTTTTCCATTCATCGCCAAGTTTCATTCTTATTTGGTGGTATCCACTACGCAAGTCAATCTTTGTGAAAATTATAGCACCACACAACTCATCAAGCATGTCGTCTAGCCTAGGAATAGGATGACGATACCTTATAGTAATGTTGTTAATGGCTCTACAATCTACACACATACGCCAAGAACCATCTTTTTTGGGAACCAAAAGAACAGGAACAGCACAAGGACTAAGGCTCTCACGTACGTACCCACGGTCCAAAAGGTCTTGGACTTGTCGCTGAATCTCCTTAGTCTCTTCAGGATTGGTCCTGTACGGCGCACGGTTTGGCAAACTCGCTCCAGGGATCAAATCAATCTGGTGCTCAATCCCTCGAATGGGTGGAAGTCCTGGAGGTATCTCATCAGGGAAAACATCTCTAAACTCCTGCAAAAGGTTAGTGACAGGAGCAGGCAAAGTGCAAGGCATATTATCAAGAGAAAATAAGGCATCTTTGCACACAAAAGCATAGCATGTATCATGAACATCATCAATTTCAGCAAGGTCTGATTTTGAGGCAAGCATAACAGAATTTTTCAAATGGATTACTTGCTGTTTTTCAGATTTATCATGTTCCTTTGTATCATTAGCAGCAGCAACTCTCTCCCTATCGGCCTCTATAATCTCAACTGGGGTCAAAGGCAGTAAAGTAACTTTCTTTCCCTTATGCATAAAAGTGTATTTGTTACTACTACCATGGTGTAAAGCATCATTATCAAATTCCCAAGGTCGACCCAATAAAAGAGAGCATGCTTGCATGGGAACCACATCACAATCAACATGATCAACATACCCACCAATGGAAAAATGGACTCGGCATGTTTGTGTTACCTTAGCTTTTCCAGAATCATTTAACCACTGAATATGATATGGATGGGGATGTGGTCGCGTGGTCAAGCCAAGCTTCTTGACCAAATCAGAACTCACCAAGTTGTTGCAGCTTCCTCCATCAATGATGACACGTGCACGCCGATTCTTGATTGCGAAGAAAGTCTGAAACAAATTATGGCGTTGAAGCTTATCGGGTTGTTGTACCTGTGTGCTGAGGACTCGCTGCACAATGATGCTCCGTAGCGTCGCTGTGGACGCCCCACCAAGGACCAAGTCGTCATCACCACCGCCAGTTTCGTCCGAGGCAGCATCAACATCATCATCCTCCTGAACATCCGAAGTGCTGATGTAGCCTCCATCTTCTGTGGCGATGTATGCCCGTTGGCTAGGGCAATTCTTCTGCACATGACCAAGCCCATGGCAGCGGTGGCACTGAATGTCGGAGGAGCGGCCCGTTGAAGCCACGGAAGAAGAACTCTTGGCTGGAACCTGCAAGGAATTTTTTGAAGCATCTGCAAAGCGTGACGTGGAAGGTGGCTTCGGTGGCGCTGCTGCAATCTTGGTCACAGGTGGTGGAGGAGAACGAAAACTCGAAGAAGACTTGGGCAGTCCCGCCGATGTAGTCGTTCGCGGCGTGTAGAAGGGTCGTTCAGTGCGTGCCTTCGCTGATTCCTTGCGTCCCTGCAATTCTTTTTCTGCAAGCATAGCAAGCTGGAACAACTGGTTGACAGTAGTAAATTCTTTATAATCAACAATGTCCTGAATTTCACGCCGTAACCCCCCGTAGAAACGACAAATCTTATCATCCGTGTCCTCAACAACCCCACAACGCATCATACCCTTTTGAAGCTCAGCATAATAGTCCTGAACAGAACGATCACCTTGTTCTAAGCGCTGCAATTTTTTTCTCAAATCAAGTTTATATGTGGGAGGAACAAAACGATTACGCATATCTTCTTTTAACCGTTCCCATGTATCAGGTTGTAAGCGCATGTTACTTAGTTCATTCCACCAGATAATAGCAAAGTCCTTAAACTCACTAGTAGCTTGTCTAACTCTATGTTGTTCAGGAACTAAGTGAGAATGAAATTTCTGCTCTACCGTCATCTCCCAATCAAGATATATATCAGCATCATAAAGACCAGCAAAAGATGGAATGGTAAACTTGACTTTAGCAAAAGGGTCATCGTTACCATGACGGTTCTGGTTATTACCTCCCATACCATGTCGGTTTTGCTGAAGACGCCGACGTAATCGTGCATCTTGTGTCGCCCGCTGATCAATGTTGCCATCCGCATCATACACTGTGTCATCATCACGACGATGGCCGTCATTGACAGGTGGCAGGCGTGCCTCCAATGTGTCCAACCGACCAGTGAGGTCAGCCAACCGCCGCTCCACCCGCTCAATGCCTTCCGTGGTGTTCAACTTGGCAATGGCGGCGACGATGGTGTCCATTCTCGCGCCGAGTGAAGCATTTTGTTTGTCGAGCGCAGCTTGTAGCTGGCCGCGACTAACACACTCGTTGAAATCGACCGGTGTCTCGCCCCCTTCGTCTCCTGCCATGGTTAGTGGAAACACAGGGAAAACAAAAGGATTATCCCTATCAACTACAAATGAAGGGCAGTGGGATCTCGCAAAGGAAGTGTCTTACCAAGCTCTTACAAGTGTTCTTACCAAAGCAGCAGGTGGTACAACCGGTGGCTGGTTCGTGAAACCATGACGAGCGTGGGTACGATTGCAAGGGTCAAAACTGTGCTATCCAGAAGTAGATATATGGAGCTTGGAAGGCCAAATATGTCAGTGGAACACAAATCAATAACAGATAGTAATGCTGAATAAATGTCCAAAGCACTGGTCCTAGTTGCTGGCCTAAATGTGTCCTATATCAGTGTTAGGATATGATGAACAAGGAGTCAAGATCAGAATAGTAAGGCAAAGACAGCAACAAAGATGGCCAGGCACTGAGAGACTTAATGCAGCATAAGCACAAAACAAAAGAATTTCTGTCACCTAAAACTGTGCTCTGTCCGGTTTTTTTTTCTGTTTTTTTTCTGTTTTTTTTCTTTTTTTTTGGGCCAGTACTAGAGCCGAGAACGGAATTTCTCTCTCTTCTCTACTAAGCCAAAATTTTTCTTTTTTGTGTCTTTTTTATTTTATTTTTTTTCACAGAGCAGAGCATAGAAATAGGAGCCACACAAAGTTTCAACTCAATCCGATGTAAGGTGTGGCCTACAGAAAATAATGAATGTGCTGTAAATTCGGTAAATCAATTTCGGAGCTCGAGTACTGCACTTTCCAGGCCGAATTTGGGGAAAATAAAATCGCCGAATATCGGATGCAAAATTTAATTTCACCCAATTTCAAAAAAAAAATCAACTGATTTCGAGTCCGTATGCAAAAGTTATGGCCGTTTGAAGTTGGACCTCCGAGTTATGGTTTCTGTGGAGGCCAAAACAAAGATCGGGTGGAGGGATTTGGTGGAAATTTGTGGCGGAAGCTCGGGGAAAGGCGGGGGATGATGCTGTGTGATCACGAGACGTGATGGATGATGAAAACAGAGGGTTAACAGAGGGTGGGATATGGGTGGGAAAACAAAAACAGAGGGTGGAATACGCGATGGATGACGGCTAGGGTTTCACGCCTAACCCGAAACAGAGGGTATGAGAGGTAGCGGAAGCAAGATAACCCGAAACAAAACACGATCTAAACCAGCAACACAACTCGACTAAGGACACAAACTCAACACTACGGACTCTGGAATCAAATTGTGCAAAGGCTAAACGAGATCTAGGACAGGAAACAAACTATGACTACAATTTTTTGTAGGGCTTTTTCATGGAATCTAGGACGAAACCGAAAACAACAAAGGAGGGTAACGCGAACCTGAAGGAACACCTGAAGCTCTGATTACCACTTGATGGGAACGGGGTCCCGATCTTCCAACAGGTTCTGGGTAAGTTCGATTTGGTGGAGGCGCGACACAAATCGATCCGGCTTCCGAACGACACGTTCCGAACCCCGCAATCGCAGCACCACGTCTCCTCAGGTTATCAACCGTGCGCAGCCCGGTTGACCTCGCCAAGAAGGCTAATCCTCGCCTGCGAATCGAAGAACACAAGCAAGAACAAGGAAGAACACAACTGAATTGCAGATGGATAGATTTAGCACTCGAAAGTTGGGGTCTCACAAACCGATGAACGGCGAATCTGTTCAAAGACAAATCAATCTAAGCAAAACCCAACCCTAATGGTGGGGGTGGCGGCTGGATATAAGGATTGAGGGGCGTGCAAAACCCCTGGACGCGCCCCTAATGGGCTCCAACACGATACAAAGCCGAAAGGCCCAAAAGACGGTGGCGCAGCACCCTGACAGATTCTGAACGCTCACTTGTTTCGACGATTCCCTGTCAACTCAGAAGGAATTTTGTACATGGGACCAAGATCCATTGGAAAGGTAGTCTTCTCAGCTTTCCATACATATGTAGGAACGTCCAAAACGGAGTCCGGATGCGATCTGGGCGTCCGTTTTAATGCGGCCTGGTCCTGGACTCCGAATTGGATTCGAAGTCGGTTTGAGTTGGGCCTCCAACATGATTCGACCGCCCTTGCTGGACTTGTGCGCCTCGTAGTCCCTTCTCCAAGTACTTTCTAGGTCCTCTCCATGGTTCCTAATCATTATTAAATCATTAGGTAGCAATCGATTCTCAAATGAACAAAAAGAAGTACTTAGCAACGAGCTCACCTGTAAATTCAATTGTCGGGCGCGAGCTCTAGTGATTGGTCCTTGAATGTCAAGTGGAGGTGTGTTGTGTGTATCCGGAGAAGTGATGTCCTCATCATAGTACCTATCGGAACCCGTTGTGGTGGAAAGTTCCGCAGCGACACGGACGGAACCAAAATGCATGTGAAGTGAGCTAGGGCACAGATGATGTGCATTACTGGTGTCTGGGACTCAGTTTCGTTTCGTGATTCGATTTCGTTCGCGAAGAGTTAGTAGTACCTACCGGAACCCATCGTGGGGGATTGTTTCACACCGACTCAGGCGGATTCGAAACACATGCTGAAATAAGCTAGGGAGCATAGGAAGTGCATTTCGCGGTGTTTGGCACTCAGTTTCTTTTCGTGCCATGATTTCGTCCGCGTGCCGTTTACTAATGCCATCATAACCCACTACGAAGGAAAGTTCACAGCGACATGGACGGATTCGAAATGCATGCTGAAATAAGCTAGAGCGTATACGCAACCCATTTGGGTGTTGGCACGCAGATTCATTTCGTACCTCGAGTTCGTCCGCGTGTTGTTTATCATACTAGTCGGAACCTGTTGTCAGGAAAAGTTTCACACCGGCTCACGTAGATTTGAAATGGATGCCAAAATGAGCTTGGCGGATGTGAAGTCCGCTCGGGGTGTTTGGCACTCAGTTTCATTCATGTCGTGATTCCGTCCGCACGCAGTTTACTGATTCCGTCATATCCCACTGTAAAGGGAAGTTTGACACCGCCACCGATGGATTCGAAATGCATGCTAAAATGAGCGAGGGCGCATATGA
>CM029614.1:13255763-13280971 GCA_017311315.1 Dendrocalamus latiflorus | reverse complement strand
TACACTATACAGGGAAGTTTCACACCGCCACCGATGGACTCGAAATGCATGCTAAAATGAGCGAGGGCACATATGAAGTCCATTTAGGATGTTGGCACTCAGTTTCAGCACGTGTCCCAATTTCGTCCCACGTAGCTCATCGTACCAGCGGGAACCTGTTAGGAGAAAAGTTTATCACCGACTCGGACGGATTCGAAATTCTTCCCGAAATGAGCTAGGGCGCATGTGAAGCCCACTCAGGGTGTTTGCCACACAGTTTCATTTCGTGCCTCGATTTCGTCCGCGTGGAGTTCATAGTACCCCTCGGAAACCTGTTGTGAGTTAACTTTCACGCCAAGAGAGACGGATTCGAAATGTATTCCAATATAAGCTACCATATACGAAGTCCATTCGGGGTGTTTGGCTCTCTGTCTCATTTCGTAGCTCGATTTCATCCGTGTAGTGTTTGTAGTACCTATCGGAACCCGTTGTGGTGGAAAGTTCCGCAGCGACACGGACGGAACCAAAATGCATGTGAAGTGAGCTAGGGCACAGATGATGTGCATGACTGGTGTCTGGGACTCAGTTTCGTTTCGTGATTCGATTTCGTTCGCGAAGAGTTAGTAGTACCTACCGGAACCCATCGTGGGGGATTGTTTCACACCGACTCAGGCGGATTCGAAACACATGCTGAAATAAGCTAGGGTGCATAGGAAGTACAATCGCGGTGTTTGGCACTCAGTTTCTTTTCGTGCCATGATTTCGTCCGCCTGCCGTTTACTAATGCCATCATAACCCACTACGAAGGAAAGTTTCACAGCGACATGGACGGATTCGAAATGCATGCTGAAATAAGCTAGAGCGTATACGCAATCCATTTGGGGTGTTGGCACGTAGATTCATTTCGTACCTCGAGTTCGTCCGCGTGTTGTTTATCATACTAGTCGGAACCTGTTGTCAGGAAAAGTTTCACACCAGCTCACGTAGATTTGAAATGGATGCCAAAATGAGCTTGGGCGGATGTGAAGTCCGCTCGGGGTGTTTGGCACTCAGTTTCATTCATGTCGTGATTCCGTCCGCACGCAGTTTACTGATTCCGTCATATCCCACTGTACAGGGAAGTTTCACACCGCCACAGATGGATTCGAAATGCATGCTAAAATGAGCGATGGCACATATGAAGTCCATTCAGGATGTTGGCACTCAGTTTCAGCACGTGTCCCAGTTTCGTCCCACGTAGCTCATCGTACCAGCTGGAACCTGTTAGGAGAAAAGTTTCGCACCGACTCGGACGGATTCGAAATTCTTCCCGAAATGAGCTAGGGCGCACGTGAAGCCCACTCAGGGTGTTTGCCACACAGTTTCATTTCGTGCCTCGATTTCGTCCGCGTGGAGTTCATAGTACCCCTCGGAACCTGTTGTGGAGTTAACTTTCACGCCAAGAGAGACGGATTCGAAATGTATTCCAATATAAGCTAGACCATATACGAAGTCCATTCGGGGTGTTTGGCTCTCTGTCTCATTTCGTAGCTCGATTTCATCCGTGTAGCGTTTGTAGTACCTATCGGAACCCGTTGTGGTGGAAAGTTCCGCAGCGACACGGACGGAACCAAAATGCATGTGAAGTGAGCTAGGGCACAGATGATGTGCATGACTGGTGTCTGGGACTCAGTTTCGTTTCGTGATTCGATTTCGTTCGCGAAGAGTTAGTAGTACCTACCGGAACCCATCGTGGGGGATTGTTTCACACCGACTCAGGCGGATTCGAAACACATGCTGAAATAAGCTAGGGTGCATAGGAAGTACATTCGCGGTGTTTGGCACTCAGTTTCTTTTCGTGCCATGATTTCGTCCGCGTGCCGTTTACTAATGCCATCATAACCCACTACGAAGGAAAGTTTCACAGCGACATGGACGGATTCGAAATGCATGCTGAAATAAGCTAGAGCGTATACGCAATCCATTTGGGGTGTTGGCACGCAGATTCATTTCGTACCTCGAGTTCGTCCGCATGTTGTTTATCATACTAGTCGGAACCTGTTGTCAGGCAAAGTTTCACACCGGCTCACGTAGATTTGAAATGGATGCCAAAATGAGCTTGGGCGGATGTGAAGTCCGCTCGGGGTGTTTGGCACTCAGTTTCATTCATGTCGTGATTCCGTCCGCACGCAGTTTACTGATTCCGTCATATCCCACTGTACAGGGAAGTTTCACACCGCCACAGATGGATTCGAAATGCATGCTAAAATGAGCGATGGCACATATGAAGTCCATTCAGAATGTTGGCACTCAGTTTCAGCACGTGTCCCAGTTTCGTCCCACGTAGCTCATCGTACCAGCTGGAACCTGTTAGGAGAAAAGTTTCGCACCGACTCGGACGGATTCGAAATTCTTCCCGAAATGAGCTAGGGCGCACGTGAAGCCCACTTAGGGTGTTTGCCACACAGTTTCATTTCGTGCCTCGATTTCGTCCGCGTGGAGTTCATAGTACCCCTCGGAACCTGTTGTGGAGTTAACTTTCACGCCAAGAGAGACGGATTCAAAATGTATTCCAATATAAGCTACCATATACGAAGTCCATTCGGGGTGTTTGGCTCTCTGTCTCATTTCGTAGCTCGATTTCATCCGTGTAGCATTTGTAGTACCTATCGGAACCCGTTGTGGTGGAAAGTTCCGCAGCGACACGGACGGAACCAAAATGCATGTGAAGTGAGCTAGGGCACAGATGATGTGCATGACTGGTGTCTGGGACTCAGTTTCGTTTCGTGATTCGATTTCGTTCGCGAAGAGTTAGTAGTACCTACCGGAACCCATCGTGGGGGATTGTTTCACACCGACTCAGGCGGATTCGAAACACATGCTGAAATAAGCTAGGGTGCATAGGAAGTACAATCGCGGTGTTTGGCACTCAGTTTCTTTTCGTGCCATGATTTCGTCCGCCTGCCGTTTACTAATGCCATCATAACCCACTACGAAGGAAAGTTTCACAGCGACATGGACGGATTCAAAATGCATGCTGAAATAAGCTAGAGCGTATACGCAATCCATTTGGGGTGTTGGCACGTAGATTCATTTCGTACCTCGAGTTCGTCCGCGTGTTGTTTATCATACTAGTCGGAACCTGTTGTCAGGAAAAGTTTCACACCGGCTCACGTAGATTTGAAATGGATGCCAAAATGAGCTTGGGCGGATGTGAAGTCCGCTCGGGGTGTTTGGCACTCAGTTTCATTCATGTCGTGATTCCGTCCGCACGCAGTTTACTGATTCCGTCATATCCCACTGTACAGGGAAGTTTCACACCGCCACAGATGGATTCGAAATGCATGCTAAAATGAGCGATGGCACATATGAAGTCCATTCAGGATGTTGGCACTCAGTTTCAGCACGTGTCCCAGTTTCGTCCCACGTAGCTCATCGTACCAGCTGGAACCTGTTAGGAGAAAAGTTTCGCACCGACTCGGACGGATTCGAAATTCTTCCCGAAATGAGCTAGGGCGCACGTGAAGCCCACTCAGGGTGTTTGCCACACAGTTTCATTTCGTGCCTCGATTTCGTCCGCGTGGAGTTCATAGTACCCCTCGGAACCTGTTGTGGAGTTAACTTTCACGCCAAGAGAGACGGATTCGAAATGTATTCCAATATAAGCTAGACCATATACGAAGTCCATTCGGGGTGTTTGGCTCTCTGTCTCATTTCGTAGCTCGATTTCATCCGTGTAGCGTTTGTAGTACCTATCGGAACCCGTTGTGGTGGAAAGTTCCGCAGCGACACGGACGGAACCAAAATGCATGTGAAGTGAGCTAGGGCACAGATGATGTGCATGACTGGTGTCTGGGACTCAGTTTCGTTTCGTGACTCGATTTCGTTCGCGAAGAGTTAGTAGTACCTACCGGAACCCATCGTGGGGGATTGTTTCACACCGACTCAGGCGGATTCGAAACACATGCTGAAATAAGCTAGGGTGCATAGGAAGTACATTCGCGGTGTTTGGCACTCAGTTTCTTTTCGTGCCATGATTTCGTCCGCGTGCCGTTTACTAATGCCATCATAACCCACTACGAAGGAAAGTTTCACAGCGACATGGACGGATTCGAAATGCATGCTGAAATAAGCTAGAGCGTATACGCAATCCATTTGGGGTGTTGGCACGCAGATTCATTTCGTACCTCGAGTACGTCCGCATGTTGTTTATCATACTAGTCGGAACCTGTTGTCAGGAAAAGTTTCACACCGGCTGATGCGGATAGAGACATGATTACTACTTTTCAATCAAATACATTATTTCACTGGAAAGAAGTGTTGAGCCGCATTAAATATTGTCAGGTGAATTTGTTTCTTAATGACTTTCTTTCTATTCGTGGGAACGATATACTACCTCATGCCAAATTCTTGTTTATTATTAGGTTTGAATATTATGTTGATTCCGGGGCCAAAGCAATGGAGAAGCACAAGGAGGTTAATCATATTTACTACCAAGAACGAAAAGCTCAGAGCCCATGGGAATGGAAAGGAGAAAGCCAAGCAGCCCATGCAGTTGATCAAGGAGGGAAGAAGCCCATGCAGCGGGAGAGCAAAAGGGAAGAGCCCAAGGACTTAAACCACAAGTTTTGGATAAGATTTTCAAGCCAAATTCAGACTTCCCACGTGCTCAACCCAATTCAAACTCGGATTCAACTCAGAATTCAATTCGGATTCGGTTCGGGACAGCCTGACAGGCAGTTACTAAAAAGGCCATAACTTTCACAAACGGAGTCCGATTCAGGTGTTCTTGTACTCGTTGGAAAGATAATTTCAAGGGCTACGCAATGGATCTGGTCCCACCTTCAAATTCATCACGGATAAAAAGTTATGACCGAAACAATATGACGGGTGAAAACTGTAGTTTCCTTTTTGTGAGAGTTCGTATCTAAAACCATATAGGGTTGTGTTGTAATTGGTTTGGGGACCATATGGACGTCCCAAGGGGCTATATAAGCCTTGTAATGGCAGCCTTTAGGGCTCAGACCACGTTTGAGAAAAATCAATCTACTAAAGTTTGTTCGAGTTTAGCATGGCTGCCGATGTTCCATAGGGAAATAGGAGCGTTCTCTTCAATCAAGATCGTTCAGCCTTTCCGTTGGGAATTGGGTGAACGATAGATCTTCGCTTGGTGGTCGGCGAAATCAACACGAGTGTGTTTTGGCGGATTAAAGAGTGTTCGTCCCTTGCGCTGGCATTGGAGGATCATTACGATTCATCAAGACTCCCGTGAGTATCCATCCTACGTCGAGAAGATCGGGCGACCCCGTATCACCGGCTCACGTAGATTTGAAATGGATGCCAAAATGAGCTTGGGCGGATGTGAAGTCCGCTCGGGGTGTTTGGCACTCAGTTTCATTCATGTCGTGATTCCGTCCGCACGCAGTTTACTGATTCCGTCATATCCCACTGTACAGGGAAGTTTCACACCGCCACCGATGGATTCGAAATGCATGCTAAAATGAGCGAGGGCACATATGAAGTCCATTCAGGATGTTGGCACTCAGTTTCAGCACGTGTCCCAATTTCGTCCCACGTAGCTCATCGTACCAGCTGAAACCTGTTAGGAGAAAAGTTTCGCACCGACTCGGACGGATTCGAAATTCTTCCCGAAATGAGCTAGGGCGCATGTGAAGCCCACTCAGGGTGTTTGCCACACAGTTTCATTTCGTGCCTCGATTTCGTCCGCGTGGAGTTCATTGTACCCCTCGGAACCTGTTGTGGAGTTAACTTTCACGCCAAGAGAGACGGATTCGAAATGTATTCCAATATAAGCTAGACCATATACGAAGTCCATTCGGGGTGTTTGGCTCTCTGTCCCATTTCGTAGCTCGATTTCATCCGTGTAGCGTTGGTAGTACCTATCGGAACCCGTTGTGGTGGAAAGTTCCGCAGCGACACAGACGGAACCAAAATGCATGTGAAGTGAGCTAGGGCACAGATGATGTGCATTACTGGTGTCTGGGACTCAGTTTTGTTTCGTGACTCGATTTCGTTCGCGAAGAGTTAGTAGTACCTACCGGAACCCATCGTGGGGGATTGTTTCACACCGACTCAGGCGGATTCGAAACACATGCTGAAATAAGCTAGGGTGCATAGGAAGTACATTCGCGGTGTTTGGCACTCAGTTTCTTTTCGTGCCATGATTTCGTCCGCGTGCCGTTTACTAATGCCATCATAACCCACTACGAAGGAAAGTTTCACAGCGACATGGACGGATTCGAAATGCATGCTGAAATAAGCTAGAGCGTACATGCAATCCATTTGGGGTGTTGGCACGCAGATTCATTTCGTACCTCGAGTTCGTCCGCATGTTGTTTATCATACTAGTCGGAACCTGTTGTCAGGAAAAGTTTCACATCGACTCACGTAGATTTGAAATGGATGCCAAAATGAGCTTGGGCGGATGTGAAGTCCACTCGGGGTGTTTGGCACTCAGTTTCATTCTTGTCGTGATTCCGTCCGCATGCAGTTTACTGATTCCGTCATATCCCACTGTACAGGGAAGTTTCACACCGCCACCGATGGATTCGAAATGCATGCTAAAATGAGCGAGGGCACATAAGTTGTCCATTTAGGATGTTGGCACTCAGTTTCAGCACGTGTCCCAGTTTCGTCCCACGTAGCTCATCGTACCAGCTGGAACCTGTTAGGAGAAAAGTTTCGCACCGACTCGGATGGATTCGAAATTCTTCCCGAAATGAGCTAGGGCGCACGTGTAGCCCACTCAGGGTGTTTGCCACATAGTTTCATTTCGTGCCTCGATTTCGTCCGCGTGGAGTTCATAGTACCCCTCGGAACCTGTTGTGGAGTTAACTTTCACGCCAAGAGAGACGGATTCGAAATGTATTCCAATATAAGCTAGACCATATACGAAGTCCATTCGGGGTGTTTGGCTCTCAGTCTCATTTCGTAGCTCGATTTCATCCGTGTAGCGTTTGTAGTACCTGTCGGAACCCGTTGTGGTGGAAAGTTCCGCAGCGACACGGACGGAACCAAAATGCATGGGAAGTGAGCTAGGGCACAGATGATGTGCATTACTGGTGTCTGGGACTCAGTTTCGTTTCGTGATTCGATTTCGTTCGCGAAGAGTTAGTAGTACCTACCGGAACCCGTCGTGGGGGATTGTTGTAACATCTCAAATTTTTGCTAAAATAAAAAAATATAATAAATAATAGAAATGCAATAAAATAAAATTAAAATTAAAATAAGTATTTTTGTGACTAGATTTTTAAATTTGGATTTGCTCCGAATTTCTGTTTTTGGAAAAGCTGGAATTGAAAAGCATTTTCAGAAAAACCTAAAAGTATTATTAAATAAAATGATATTTTGATTTTCTGTGAAAATCCTATGTCAAATTAATTATTTGGAGTTATTTGGATTTTATTTGGTTTCCTGGATTTTCTGGAGTTTAAAAATGTATTTTTGAAATTAAAAAGTATTTTAAAGTATGAAAATTAAATACCAACATTAGTTGGAAATATTTTTGTTTAGTCCAAAAAGTGTCCAGGAGGTGCTCTGAATTTTCCTGGAATTTGTGGAAGTTATTTGGTATTTTTCTGAGGCTAAATGGATTTTCTGAGCATTTCCGAAAATCTGAAAATTAAAATTAAAAAATCCAAAACCCCAGCCTCCCCCTCCGGCCGCCACGTGGACGACCGGGATCCATCCACGCCGCCGCCATCCGGCCGTCGCCTCCTTCCGCCTACCCCTCCTCCGCGCTCGCCACGTGGCTACGCCCGATGCGCGCCACGCCACCCCCTCGCTCCCATCTGGCCCATCCACCCGCGCCCTTCCTCAGCCGCCCGATCCCGCCCCCGCGCACGCGGCACCATCCCGGCCGCCCGCGCCTCCCGCTCATCTCCCTCTCTCTGCGCCTCCGGTCCCACCCGTCAGCGCCTCCCCTCTTCCTCTCTCTGCCACCCCGGGCCCGCGTGTCGGCTTCGTCTTCCCCGCGGCCTCCTTCTTCCCCGCGAGCGCCGCCGCCTCCCACAACGGACCGCGCATCTCCCGGCCTCTCCCCACCTCCCGCGTGCGCCGCCCACTCCCCAACCTCCCCCGCAGGACCCGCGCGCCCCCTCCCCGCCGGATTCGCGCCCACCTCCCCCAACTCCGCCCGCAACCGCCGCTCGCCTCCGGCGAGAAATCCTCGGCCACCCTCCCCTCCCCGAGCCTATATAAACCCCTCCCGAGCACCTCCTCTCTTCGCCCATCCTCCCTCCGCTCTCCTCTCCTCTCCTCGGTGAGCTGAGCGTCCCCGCGACGAGATTGCCCATCGCCGCCGCCGCCTGCAACTCCGGCGACAAATCGCCGTTGCCTCAGGCCGCCTCGCGCCTCGCCGTACCCACCTCGGCCTTCGCCGCGCTGCCCTCGACCTCGG
Source organism: Dendrocalamus latiflorus (assembly GCA_017311315.1). NCBI lineage: Eukaryota > Viridiplantae > Streptophyta > Magnoliopsida > Poales > Poaceae > Dendrocalamus > Dendrocalamus latiflorus. The sequence goes on along the minus strand of CM029614.1, from coordinate 13,272,594 downwards.
CCGCCCCTCCGCCCGGCTCACGCACCACCGGAAGGCCCTCGTCGCCGACGCCCGAGCAGTGCCGCCGCCTCTTCACGCCGCCGGCCGCCACCGGCCACCCTGGGTGAGCCCGCGCCCCTTCCCCGAGTTCCCCTCGGCCCGCTCTCCCCGTTGCGCCACTCGCCGCCGGCCGTCGCCCGCCGGAGCGCCGCCGTCGCCGCCACCCCCGTGCGCTACCCCGGCCACCCTGCCATGTTGGCGTCCCCGTGCTTGCGTGGCTGCTGACGCGGCGCCACGCGTCGGCCACCTCGGCTCCCTCTGTCCCCGTCAGCGCCACTCCACCCTCCCTTCCACCTCAGCGCTCGATTGGGTCCATGGGCCCGGTCCATAGACTCAAGGCCCACCGGTCAGTCAGACCACCCCCTTGCTGATGCAATGCTGACGCAGAAATCCAGTTTTTCAGTTGAAAAATAATTCGGCTGAAATTAAATCCTCTGCTGACGCAATAATTCTGATTTTCCTTTAGGAAAATAATTCCAAAAATCCTCTTTTTCCATTTTCTCTCTTTTCAAATTTCCCGGAGCCCGTTCTCCTTCGTTTTAACTCCGATTTGGCCCATTCAAATTTCTAAATTCATCAAAAATTCCCCTCTATCCAGTTCTAGCCTCAATTCAAATATTTGAGTTCAATTTGAATTTATTTTGAATTTATTTGAATTTGGTGGGTTGTTTTCACGTGTAGACTTCGACGATTCGGGAAAATTCGACGACGAAGGTTTGAACCAAGCTGAAGAGCAAGGCAAGTCACCCTCCTTGATCATGTTGATCCCAGATTTCAAAATAAAATTATGTTGATTCAAATTATATTGCATGCATATGTTTATTCAACGTATTTCAATTCAGTTTTAAATTTAGTTATTGCCTACTTGTTAATTCCTCCATTGTTATTGAATCCCTTATACCTTGTCACCCTAGATTCAAACTCTAGTTAATACATTAGTGTTGGCTAGAGAGTTTAATCAAATGCTTAGCCCTGCTTAATCGTATAATTTTGTTTTGGGATATCTTTCACATAAAATGATGACCCTGTTTACATAAAATGCTATGTGCTCTTGACTTTGGTGAGTCAAGGAGGTTTATGAATTATTTTGAAAATATAAAGCCTGGTTTAGACTTAGCCAATTGGTTAGAGTGGTTGGTGCAGGCATGCCCTGTTGGTTGGAGCCGCAGTGGTTGATTGTCGTGCACGGGGGTATGTGGTTGGGCCTGAGTCAATTAAGGACCGGTCTGTGAGCTACTGTTGCAAAGCCCTAATCGTACTACCACATGGCTGGTATGGGACAGCCCTGGCTGAATAATTTGTGAAGTCCCAATCTGAGTCGAGTCGTAGGTTGAAAGTGAGCGTGGTTGGTGCCATGTGAAGTCTCACTTGGGCGAGCGTGGTTAAGCCATGAGAAGTCTCGTCTAGGCTCAAGAGGGGGTCCCGGTCTGGTGGATTCCTTACTGGGGTGAAACCTTAGAGTTGGCTCGACCAGGTTGAAGGCTTTGGATTGTAAAGGCCTTGTCACGACTCCTCGCCGCACACCTAAGGAAGTGTGTAAACTGGTGGCAATATGGGATGATCGTGTCTTGTGGGTAAAGCTGTACAACCTCTGCAGAGTGTATAATCTATCCTGGATAGCCGTGCCCACGGTCATGGGCATGCTGAGTAAAAGTTTTTCATGGATTAGACTTTGTTTTTCAAAATGTTTTCGAAAACCTTGTGGATAGATGGAATCCACGAGAGATGAAAACCTTGCGGATTGATGGAATCCGTGAGAGATTGAAATCTGGTGAATGGATGGAATTCATCAGAGTTGTGCAGTGAAAGCATGTGGATGGATGGAATCCATACGTGAGCTTTTGGAAAAGATGGTCCGGGTGGGATGCCCGTGGATAGGTTGGTGTTTGGTCGGAGCCGGCACTGACGGTATTATTTTTCAATTACAAGTATTGTTTTTACTTACTGTATTAAATTCAGCAATTTCAATCTACTTATTGTATTTCTTAAATGCTGTTTTATGCAAACTAACCCTATAAGCCTTCTATTGAAGCCTTTATCATTATGTTGCATTTTCCCGGGTGACTTGCGGAGTACAAGTTTGTACTCACGTTGCTTTTTCCACACAGAGGAAGATGATGTCAACTACGGTGAAGATCTGGACGAATAGGCCGCGTCTTACTATCGCTTGCCTGTGGGCAGGCTTGGGCTTCGCTATTTATCAGTTTGCTTCCGCAGTTATTTCCTTTATTTACTTTGCCAATGAGCATTGATGTAAGACTTGGCCATAAGGCCGTACCCTTTTATTTAAAATATCAGTCATTTGTGCTTGGTTATTATCTTTGTTGTTACTGTGTGCACGAGCTGATCCTGGACTAGTGCGATTTACACAGAGGATCCAGGAGTCGTTGCTCCGGGTTCCGACAATTGTTTCACACCGACTCAGGCGGATTCGAAACACATGCTGAAATACGCTAGGGTGCATAGGAAGTACATTCGCGGTGTTTGGCACTCAGTTTCTTTTAGTGCCATGATTTCGTCCGCGTGCCGTTTACTAATGCCATCATAACCCACTACGAAGGAAAGTTTCACAGCGACATGGACGGATTCGAAATGCATGCCGAAATAAGCTAGAGCGTATACGCAATCCATTTGGGGTGTTGGCACGCAGATTCATTTCGTACCTCGAGTTCGTCCGCTTGTTGTTTATCATACTAGTCGGAACGTGTTGTCAGGAAAAGTTTCACACCGGCTCACGTAGATTTGAAATGGATGCCAAAATGAGCTTGGGCGGATGTGAAGTCCCCTCGGGGTGTTTGGCACTCAGTTTCATCCATGTCGTGATTCCGTCCGCACGCAGTTTACTGATTCCGTCATATCCCAATGTACAGGGAAGTTTCACACCGCCACCGATGGATTCGAAATGCATGCTAAAATGAGCGAGGGCGCATATGAAGTCCATTCAGGATGTTGGCACTCAGTTTAAGCACGTGTCCCAATTTCGTCCCACGTAGCTCATCGTACCAGCTGCAACCTGTTAGGAGAAAAGTTTCGCACCGACTCGGACGGATTCGAAATTCTTCCCGAAATGAGCTTGGGCGCATGTGAAGCCCACTCAGAGTGTTTGCCACACAGTTTCATTTCGTGCCTCGATTTCGTCCGCGTGGAGTTCATAGTACCCCTCGGAACCTGTTGTGGAGTTAACTTTCACGCCAAGAGAGACGGATTCGAAATGTATTCCAATATAAGCTAGACCATATACGAAGCCCATTCGGGGTGTTTGGCTCTCAGTCTCATTTCGTAGCTCGATTTCATCCATGTAGCGTTTGTAGAACCTATCGGAACCCGTTGTGGTGGAATGTTCCGCAGCGACACGGACGGAACCAAAATGCATGTGAAGTGAGCTAGGGCACAGATGATGTGCATTACTGGTGTCTGGGACTCAGTTTCGTTTCGTGATTTGATTCCGTTCGCGAAGAGTTAGTAGTACCTACCGGAACCCATCGTGGGGGATTGTTTCACACCGACTCAGGCGGATTCGAAACACATGCTGAAATAAGCTAGGGTGCATAGGAAGTACATTCGCGGTGTTTGGCACTCAGTTTCTTTTCGTGCCATGATTTCGTCCGCGTGCCGTTTACTAATGCCATCATAACCCACTACGAAGGAAAGTTTCACAGCGACATGGACGGATTCGAAATGCATGCTGAAATAAGCTAGAGCGTATACGCAATCCATTTGGGGTGTTGGCACGCAGATTCATTTCGTACCTCGAGTTCGTCCGCATGTTGTTTATCATACTAGTCGGAACCTGTTGTCAGGAAAAGTTTCACACCGGCTCACGTAGATTTGAAATGGATGCCAAAATGAGCTTGGGTGGATGTGAAGTCCGCTCGGGGTGTTTGGCACTCAGTTTCATTCGTGTCGTGATTCTATCCGCACGCAGTTTACTGATTCCGTCATATCCCACTGTACAGGGAAGTTTCACACCGCCACCGATGGATTCGAAATGCATGCTAAAATGAGCGAGGGCACATATGAAGTCCATTCAGGATGTTGGCACTCGGTTTCAGCACGTGTCCCAATTTCGTCCAACGTAGCTCATCGTACCAGCTGGAACCTGTTAGGAGAAAAGTTTCGCACCGACTCGGACGGATTCGAAATTCTTCCCGAAATGAGCTAGGGCGCATGTGAATCCCACTCGGGGTGTTTGCCACACAGTTTCATTTCGTGCCTCGATTTTGTCCGCGTGGAGTTCATAGTACCCCTCGTAACCTGTTGTGGAGTTAACTTTCACGCCAAGAGAGACGGATTCGAAATGTATTCCAATATAAGCTAGACTATATAGGAAGTCCATTCGGGGTGTTTGGCTCTCAGTCTCATTTCGTAGCTCGATTTCATCCGTGTAGCGTTTGTAGTACCTATCGGAACCCGTTGTGGTGGAAAGTTCCGCAGCGACACGGACGGATCCAAAATGCATGTGAAGTGAGCTAGGGCACAGATGATGTGCATTATTGGTGTCTGGGACTCAGTTTCGTTTCGTGATTCGATTTCGTTCGCGAAGAGTTAGTAGTACCTACCGGAACCCATCGTGGGGGATTGTTTCACACCGACTCAGGCGGATTCGAAACACATGCTGAAATAAGCTAGGGTGCATAGGAAGTGATACGGGGCGGTGTCCCGATCTTCTCAGTGAGGAACCGTGGATAGTTGATGCGAAGTAGACGATGTCGCTAGTTGAACACTCGCGCCAATGCACGAACCCTCAACTCTTCGGAATACGCCCAAAACACACCGGATAATTGTTCGTCGCGAGACCACAAACGACGAACGCCAAGTCCCCAATTCCCAATGGAACGACGGCTTGACCTTGAATTGCAGAACGAATAATGGATCGCCTAATTCTCTCTCAAAGTCCTCGCATGAACTCTGGTGTTGAAAGAACAAGCAATAGCTATGTTTCAATCTTATGCATAAAGTTGGTCTGAGCCCTAAAGGCTGCCATTACAAGGCTTATATAGTCCCTTGGGACGTCCATATGGTCCCCAAACCAATTACAACTCAACCCTATATGGTTTTAGATACGAACTCTCACAAAAGGAAACTGCAGTTTTCACCCGTCATATTGTTTCGGTCCTAACTTTTTATCCGTGACGAATTTGAAGGTGGGATTAGATCCATTGCGTAGCCCTTGAAATTATCTTTCCAACGAGTGCAAGAACACCTGAATCGGACTCCGTTTGTGAAAGTTATGGTCTTTTTAATAACTGCCTGTCAGGCTGTCCCGAACCGAATCCGAGTTGAATCCTGAGTTGAATCCGAGTTTGAATTGGGTTGAGCACGTGGAAAGTCTGAATTTGGCTTGAAAATCTTATCCAAAACTTGTGGTTTAAGTCCTTGGCCTTCTCCCCTTTTGCTCTCCCACTGCACGGGCTTCTTTCCTCCTTGATCAGCTGCGTGGGTTGCTTGGCTTTCTTCTTTCCATTCCCATGGGCTTTGAGCTTTTTGTTCTTGGTAGCAAATATGATTAACCTCCTTGTGCTTCTCCATTGCTTTGGCCCCGGACTCATCATAATTTTGAAATTAATCATGTGTATATCCGCATCATCCTCCCTTTCTTCAAGAAAAGCCGTCCTCGGCTTTTGGTAGCCTGAAATTGTACTAAGCAAAGAATACAACGTATATGCATGGTATATATATTTGTCATCAACACTTCTTTTGCTTAGCATATCAAGAACATCTGAAGGCGTAGTAGATAAAAAGAAAAACACATATGCATGGTATATGTATGAATCAATTATTGTGTCATTCTCGTTGTTCCACACAAACCAGTTAATATAACAACCACCATAAGATGTATACATTGCAATATTGTCTTTCATATCATTCTCCCTCCCATGAGAAAAAGTCGTCCTCGACTTTGCTAAGCACATGGACAAGTCATTAATGGGCCAAACCAAATTAAGTTGTTCAAATATGGGAGAGAAAATTTTTAGTTCCTTCCATGCTTCAACTGCGCTACTCTGAGTATTTGTACATGGTTGTACATTAAATGATGAATAAGTAGGCTTAAGAAATCTTTTAAAACATGAAGCACTATTGTTGAAACTCATCTCATTGTGATCATGATATGGCACAAAAGTTTGTTTATCCAAAATATGCAATTTCAATTCAGCAACCTTATCACTTGTAATGCATATTCGGTAGACATAAAACTTATCATCTATACCATAATTTCCAATCAAATTGAACTTATATGTATATGCATAGGTACTAACTAGTGATTTTAAACACGAAATTTCAGCAACTTTCTCAATCACACTAGATAGCTCTCTAGGATCATCAAACATGATATAGCACAAAGAATCACTAGGAGATATTCGAGTAAGAACTTCCTTATGAGTAATCAATTCCACATTATGTAAATTGAGCAAAGAAATTTCAGAACATGGAATTTTTATTCGCACATATGAGTTCTCACAAGTACTCACCGTTCCACTATTAATTCTAGCGCCAATATTGTTACCTTTATTGTTCTCCTCAGTTGATATAGGTGTTGTAGGTATTAAATCATCATGATGTAGCAACGGGGCAGCAAGTACTTCATCTTCAACCGTGGTTATGTCCTCATCTTTGACTTCCAATGATGCCGGTTGTTGAATGTTTAACTCCACATCTTCAATTTCAACCTGCACAATGTGAGAAACAACACTAGAAGTAGACATTAATGTGTTAGTGTCAAAATCATCCTCACTTTGTCCATCATCTACCTCTTTCTTCTCTTTTGGTGTTTCTCTCACACTCTCAATTGGGATGCTCTCAAATTCACATATGGTGGAATCACACAACTCACTCTTTTTAATACTCTCTTTCCCTTTGGCTATGTGGCTCTCACTCTCACATGGTTTTTGAGACATCTCAAGTGTTGTTTGTAGCAATGGGGCAGCACGTACACTAGGAGTAAAACTTCCACTAGATGGATTAGTTTTAAACGAATTGAAACGAGATGTGGTTTTACCTCCTGTAGGTGCTGTACGGGGAGTGTAGGAAGATGAGTTTGAAACCCTCATGTCCTCCTCGGTCTTATTGTGCAAAACGACCGGAGGGCCGTGCACACTTGTGTCATCAGCTGGTGCACCCCCACGTAGATTGTGGTGTGCGAACATGGCACGCAGCTCCCGAAAGTTATTGTTGATGGTCGTACGCAACTGTTTGACCTCCACCCCGAGGGTGTTCAGTCCAGTCTGTACTTCCCTGAGCTCATCGCGCACGCCATTGTCACCATCATGGCGTTGTTTTTGTCGCATCTCGCGCAACCGAGTGTACTAGGTCCACGTAACCGGCGTCTCCGGATTAGGTGGATCCTCCTCGTGACCTGACATGGAAACGACTCACAAGCAAAAAACGAGGTTATATCCGGGTTAGTAAAACAAAAACTCTCTCTATGCTTGCAACTCACTGTCCTGAAAACAAGACAAGCTTACCGTTCCAAAGTGAATTAAGGACGGCAAATCGACAATTGTGACAGCGAACGATCTCAACCCGGTAATGTATGAGCGTAACCAAGAGCAAGGGAGTACACAAACGGGTGTCGGTGGAGCTTGGACAGTTATGTATTTTGTAGCAAGGGAAATCAATCAATTAATTTCAGAAATTGCACAGAATTGAATTATAGTTCGTATCTAGCACTTAGCCTATGTTGCTGATCAACCAACGATGGATGAAGGCGAAAACAAGTGTATGACAATGTATGGGAGTGGTAAATACAAGATAATTCAATCGAATGCAATCTGGAATTGAAGAACACAATGGTTGACCCAAAACATGAAAACTGAGGATTTCTGTCTACTGGACAGCACGTCGGTATTTGGGTTGTAACTTTTTGTCAGATGCCTTTTTTCAATTATTCTTTTTTTTCTCAGTTTCCTGACGGCTTTTTCTACAACTTTTGTTTTGGGGCCAAGTTCAGGGAACCGACCGAAAAATTCGCACAAAATTCACAAGTGCCGACTGTTGCACATTCAATTCAGAAATTTGGGTCAACTTTCACCGCATATATCTCTTAACTGGCTTCCTGGAATGATGTGAAATTTTACAGATAGATGGACAATGAAGTTTTGAATCTAATGGCGGTTGTCTCACTCAAAAATAATCTCGGAATCAAAAGTTATGGCGTTTTTGGTGGCAGCTGCAGAGAAAGGACAAATCAGGCGAATTGGAATTAGGGTTTGGGGTGGGGAATTTTTTTTGTGTGGATTTTTAATGGAACAAAGATATGATCAGCAACTAGACAATGCTAAGACGGACACAAATTCAATTTAGCAAACCAAAACTAACATATTGAAAGGCACAACGGGGTTTGGACAGCGGAAATTAACTCTTTTTGTGGGGCAAAATTTTTTTTTCTGGACTATAGGAAAGAAAAACCAATCTACTAACTACGGGTAAAGAAGTTCTCACCGAGTAAACCTAGAATCTGATACCATATGATACGGGGGGGGGGGGGTCCCGATCTTCTCAGTGAGGAACCGTGGATAGTTGATGCGAAGTAGACGATGTCGCTAGTTGAACACTCGCGCCAATGCACGAACCCTCAACTCTTCGGAATACGCCCAAAACACACCGGATAATTGTTCGTCGCGAGACCACAAACGACGAACGCCAAGTCCCCAATTCCCAATGGAACGACGGCTTGACCTTGAATTGCAGAACGAACAATGGATCGCCTAATTCTCTCTCAAAGTCCTCGCATGAACTCTGGTGTTGAAAGAACAAGCAATAGCTATGTTTCAATCTTATGCATAAAGTTGGTCTGAGCCCTAAAGGCTGCCATTACAAGGCTTATATAGTCCCTTGGGACGTCCATATGGTCCCCAAACCAATTACAACTCAACCCTATATGGTTTTAGATACGAACTCTCACAAAAAGGAAACTGCAGTTTTCACCCGTCATATTGTTTCGGTCCTAACTTTTTATCTGTGATGAATTTGAAGGTGGGATCAGATCCATTGCGTAGCCCTTGAAATTATCTTTCCAACGAGTGCAAGAACACCTGAATCGGACTCCGTTTGTGAAAGTTATGGTCTTTTTAATAACTGCCTGTCAGGCTGTCCCGAACCGAATCCGAGTTGAATCCTGAGTTGAATCCGAGTTTGAATTGGGTTGAGCACGTGGAAAGTCTGAATTTGGCTTGAAAATCTTATCCAAAACTTGTGGTTTAAGTCCTTGGCCTTCTCCCCTTTTGCTCTCCCACTGCATGGGCTTCTTTCCTCCTTGATCAGCTGCGTGGGTTGCTTGGCTTTCTTCTTTCCATTCCCATGGGCTTTGAGCTTTTTGTTCTTGGTAGCAAATATGATTAACCTCCTTGTGCTTCTCCATTGCTTTGGCCCCGGACTCATCATAATTTTGAAATTAATCATGTGTATATCCGCATCAGGAAGTACATTCGCGGTGTTTGGCACTCAGTTTCTTTTCGTGCCATGATTTCGTCCGCGTGCCGTTTACTAATGCCATCATAACCCACTACGAAGGAAAGTTTCACAGCGACATGGACGGATTCAAAATGCATGCTGAAATAAGCTAGAGCGTATACGCAATCCATTTGGGGTGTTGCCACGCAGATTCATTTCGTACCTCGAGTTCGTCCGCATGTTGTTTATCATACTAGTCGGAACATGCTGTCAGGAAAAGTTTCACACCGGCTCACGTAGATTTGAAATGGATGCCAAAATGAGCTTGGGCGGATGTGAAGTCTGCTCGGGGTGTTTGGCACTCAGTTTCATTCGTGTCGTGATTCCGTCCGCACGCAGTTTACTGATTCCGTCATATCCCACTGTACAGGGAAGTTTCACACCGCCACCGATGGATTCGAAATGCATGCTAAAATGAGCGAGGGCAAATATGAAGTCCATTCAGGTTGTTGGCACTCAGTTTCAGCACGTGTCCCAATTTCGTCCCACGTAGCTCATCGTACCAGCTGGAACCTGTTAGGAGAAAAGTTTCGCACCGACTCGGACGGATTCGAAATTCTTCCCGAAATGAGCTAGGGCGCATGTGAAGCCCACTCGGGGTGTTTGCCACACAGTTTCATTTCGTGCCTCGATTTCGTCCGCGTGGAGTTCATAGTACCCCTCGGAACCTGTTGTGGAGTTAACTTTCACGCCAAGAGAGACGGATTCGAAATGTATTCCAATATAAGCTAGACCATATATGAAGTCCATTCGGGGTGTTTGGCTCTCAGTCTCATTTCGTAGCTCGATTTCTTCCGTGTAGCGTTTGAAGTAGCTATCGGAACCCGTTGTGGTGGAAAGTTCCGCAGCGACACGGACGGAACCAAAATGCATGTGAAGTGAGCTAGGGCACAGATGATGTGCATTACTGGTGTCTGGGACTCAGTTTCGTTTCGTGATTCGATTTCGTTCGCGAAGAGTTAGTAGTACCTACCGGAACCCATCGTGGGGGATTGTTTCACACCGACTCAGGCGGATTCGAAACACATGCTGAAATAAGCTAGGGTGCATAGGAAGTACATTCGCGGTGTTTGGCACTCCGTTTCTTTTCGTGCCATGATTTCGTCCGCGTGCCGTTTACTAATGCCATCATAACCCACTACGAAGGAAAGTTTCACAGCGACATGGACGGATTCGAAATGCATGCTGAAATAAGCTAGAGCGTATACGCAATCCATTTGGGGTGTTGCCACGCAGATTCATTTCGTACCTCGAGTTCGTCCGCATGTTGTTTATCATACTAGTCGGAACATGTTGTCAGGAAAAGTTTCACACCGGCTCACGTAGATTTGAAATGGATGCCAAAATGAGCTTGGGCGGATGTGAAGTCCGCTCGGGGTGTTTGGCACTCAGTTTCATTCGTGTCGTGATTCCGTCCGCACGCAGTTTACTGATTCCGTCATATCCCACTGTACAGGGAAGTTTCACACCGCCACCGATGGATTCGAAATGCATGCTAAAATGAGCGAGGGCAAATATGAAGCCCATTCAGGTTGTTGGCACTCAGTTTCAGCACGTGTCCCAATTTCGTCCCACGTAGCTCATCGTACCAGCTGGAACCTGTTAGGAGAAAAGTTTCGCACCGACTCGGACGGATTCGAAATTCTTCCCGAAATGAGCTAGGGCGCATGTGAAGCCCACTCGGGGTGTTTGCCACACAGTTTCATTTCGTGCCTCGATTTCGTCCGCGTGGAGTTCATAGTACCCCTCGGAACCTGTTGTGGAGTTAACTTTCACGCCAAGAGAGACGGATTCGAAATGTATTCCAATATAAGCTAGACCATATATGAAGTCCATTCGGGGTGTTTGGCTCTCAGTCTCATTTCGTAGCTCGATTTCATCCGTGTAGCGTTTGAAGTAGCTATCGGAACCCGTTGTGGTGGAAAGTTCCGCAGCGACACGGACGGAACCAAAATGCATGTGAAGTGAGCTAGGGCACAGATGATGTGCATTACTGGTGTCTGGGACTCAGTTTCGTTTCGTGATTCGATTTCGTTCGCGAAGAGTTAGTAGTACCTACCGGAACCCATCGTGGGGGATTGTTTCACACCGACTCAGGCGGATTCGAAACACATGCTGAAATAAGCTAGGGTGCATAGGAAGTACATTCGCGGTGTTTGGCACTCCGTTTCTTTTCGTGCCATGATTTCGTCCGCGTGCCGTTTACTAATGCCATCATAACCCACTACGAAGGAAAGTTTCACAGCGACATGGACGGATTCGAAATGCATGCTGAAATAAGCTAGAGCGTATACGCAATCCATTTGGGGTGTTGCCACGCAGATTCATTTCGTACCTCGAGTTCGTCCGCATGTTGTTTATCATACTAGTCGGAACATGTTGTCAGGAAAAGTTTCACACCGGCTCACGTAGATTTGAAATGGATGCCAAAATGAGCTTGGGCGGATGTGAAGTCCGCTCGGGGTGTTTGGCACTCAGTTTCATTCGTGTCGTGATTCCGTCCGCACGCAGTTTACTGATTCCGTCATATCCCACTGTACAGGGAAGTTTCACACCGCCACCGATGGATTCGAAATGCATGCTAAAATGAGCGAGGGCACATATGAAGTCCATTCAGGATGTTGGCTCTCAGTTTCAGCACGTGTCCCAATTTCGTCCCACGTAGCTCATCGTACCAGCTGGAACCTGTTAGGAGAAAAGTTTCGCACCGACTCGGACGGATTCGAAATTCTTCTTGAAATGAGCTAGGGCGCATGTGAAGCCCACTCGGGGTGTTTGCCACACAGTTTCATTTCGTGCCTCGATTTCGTCCGCGTGGAGTTCATAGTACCCCTCGGAACCTGTTGTGGAGTTAACTTTCACGCCAAGAGAGACGGATTCGAAATGTATTCCAATATAAGCTAGACCATATATGAAGTCCATTCGGGGTGTTTGGCTCTCAGTCTCATTTCGTAGCTCGATTTCATCCGTGTAGCGTTTGAAGTAGCTATCGGAACCCGTTGTGGTGGAAAGTTCCGCAGCGACACGGACGGAACCAAAATGCATGTGAAGTGAGCTAGGGCACAGATGATGTGCATTACTGGTGTCTGGGACTCAGTTTCGTTTCGTGATTCGATTTCGTTCGCGAAGAGTTAGTAGTACCTACCGGAACCCATCGTGGGGGATTGTTTCACACCGACTCAGGCGGATTCGAAACACATGCTGAAATAAGCTAGGGTGCATAGGAAGTACATTCGCGGTGTTTGGCACTCCGTTTCTTTTCGTGCCATGATTTCGTCCGCGTGCCGTTTACTAATGCCATCATAACCCACTACGAAGGAAAGTTTCACAGCGACATGGACGGATTCGAAATGCATGCTGAAATAAGCTAGAGCGTATACGCAATCCATTTGGGGTGTTGCCACGCAGATTCATTTCGTACCTCGAGTTCGTCCGCATGTTGTTTATCATACTAGTCGGAACATGTTGTCAGGAAAAGTTTCACACCGGCTCACGTAGATTTGAAATGGATGCCAAAATGAGCTTGGGCGGATGTGAAGTCCGCTCGGGGTGTTTGGCACTCAGTTTCATTCGTGTCGTGATTCCGTCCGCACGCAGTTTACTGATTCCGTCATATCCCACTGTACAGGGAAGTTTCACACCGCCACCGATGGATTCGAAATGCATGCTAAAATGAGCGAGGGCACATATGAAGTCCATTCAGGATGTTGGCACTCAGTTTCAGCACGTGTCCCAATTTCGTCCCACGTAGCTCATCGTACCAGCTGGAACCTGTTAGGAGAAAAGTTTCGCACCGACTCGGACGGATTCGAAATTCTTCCCGAAATGAGCTAGGGCGCATGTGAAGCCCACTCGGGGTGTTTGCCACACAGTTTCATTTCGTGCCTCGATTTCGTCCGCGTGGAGTTCATAGTACCCCTCGGAACCTGTTGTGGAGTTAACTTTCACGCCAAGAGAGACGGATTCGAAATGTATTCCAATATAAGCTAGACCATATATGAAGTCCATTCGGGGTGTTTGGCTCTCAGTCTCATTTCGTAGCTCGATTTCATCCGTGTAGCGTTTGAAGTAGCTATCGGAACCCGTTGTGGTGGAAAGTTCCGCAGCGACACGGACGGAACCAAAATGCATGTGAAGTGAGCTAGGGCACAGATGATGTGCATTACTGGTGTCTGGGACTCAGTTTCGTTTCGTGATTCGATTTCGTTCGCGAAGAGTTAGTAGTACCTACCGGAACCCATCGTGGGGGATTGTTTCACACCGACTCAGGCGGATTCGAAACACATGCTGAAATAAGCTAGGGTGCATAGGAAGTACATTCGCGGTGTTTGGCACTCCGTTTCTTTTCGTGCCATGATTTCGTCCGCGTGCCGTTTACTAATGCCATCATAACCCACTACGAAGGAAAGTTTCACAGCGACATGGACGGATTCGAAATGCATGCTGAAATAAGCTAGAGCGTATACGCAATCCATTTGGGGTGTTGCCACGCAGATTCATTTCGTACCTCGAGTTCGTCCGCATGTTGTTTATCATACTAGTCGGAACATGTTGTCAGGAAAAGTTTCACACCGGCTCACGTAGATTTGAAATGGATGCCAAAATGAGCTTGGGCGGATGTGAAGTCCGCTCGGGGTGTTTGGCACTCAGTTTCATTCGTGTCGTGATTCCGTCCGCACGCAGTTTACTGATTCCGTCATATCCCACTGTACAGGGAAGTTTCACACCGCCACCGATGGATTCGAAATGCATGCTAAAATGAGCGAGGGCACATATGAAGTCCATTCAGGATGTTGGCACTCAGTTTCAGCACGTGTCCCAATTTCGTCCCACGTAGCTCATCGTACCAGCTGGAACCTGTTAGGAGAAAAGTTTCGCACCGACTCGGACGGATTCGAAATTCTTCTTGAAATGAGCTAGGGCGCATGTGAAGCCCACTCGGGGTGTTTGCCACACAGTTTCATTTCGTGCCTCGATTTCGTCCGCGTGGAGTTCATAGTACCCCTCGGAACCTGTTGTGGAGTTAACTTTCACGCCAAGAGAGACGGATTCGAAATGTATTCCAATATAAGCTAGACCATATATGAAGTCCATTCGGGGTGTTTGGCTCTCAGTCTCATTTCGTAGCTCGATTTCATCCGTGTAGCGTTTGAAGTAGCTATCGGAACCCGTTGTGGTGGAAAGTTCCGCAGCGACACGGACGGAACCAAAATGCATGTGAAGTGAGCTAGGGCACAGATGATGTGCATTACTGGTGTCTGGGACTCAGTTTCGTTTCGTGATTCGATTTCGTTCGCGAAGAGTTAGTAGTACCTACCGGAACCCATCGTGGGGGATTGTTTCACACCGACTCAGGCGGATTCGAAACACATGCTGAAATAAGCTAGGGTGCATAGGAAGTACATTCGCGGTGTTTGGCACTCCGTTTCTTTTCGTGCCATGATTTCGTCCGCGTGCCGTTTACTAATGCCATCATAACCCACTACGAAGGAAAGTTTCACAGCGACATGCACGGATTCGAAATGCATGCTGAAATAAGCTAGAGCGTATACGCAATCCATTTGGGGTGTTGCCACGCAGATTCATTTCGTACCTCGAGTTCGTCCGCATGTTGTTTATCATACTAGTCGGAACATGTTGTCAGGAAAAGTTTCACACCGGCTCACGTAGATTTGAAATGGATGCCAAAATGAGCTTGGGCGGATGTGAAGTCCGCTCGGGGTGTTTGACACTCAGTTTCATTCGTGTCGTGATTCCGTCCGCACGCAGTTTACTGATTCCGTCATATCCCACTGTACAGGGAAGTTTCACACCGCCACCGATGGATTCGAAATGCATGCTAAAATGAGCGAGGGCACATATGAAGTCCATTCAGGATGTTGGCACTCAGTTTCAGCACGTGTCCCAATTTCGTCCCACGTAGCTCATCGTACCAGCTGGAACCTGTTAGGAGAAAAGTTTCGCACCGACTCGGACGGATTCGAAATTCTTCCCGAAATGAGCTAGGGCGCATGTGAAGCCCACTCGGGGTGTTTGCCACACAGTTTCATTTCGTGCCTCGATTTCGTCCGCGTGGAGTTCATAGTACCCCTCGGAACCTGTTGTGGAGTTAACTTTCACGCCAAGAGAGATGGATTCGAAATGTATTCCAATATAAGCTAGACCATATATGAAGTCCATTCGGGGTGTTTGGCTCTCAGTCTCATTTCGTAGCTCGATTTCATCCGTGTAGCGTTTGAAGTACCTATCGGAACCCGTTGTGGTGGAAAGTTCCGCAGCGACTCGGACGGAACCAAAATGCATGTGAAGTGAGATAGGGCACAGATGATGTGCATTACTGGTGTCTGGGACTCAGTTTCGTTTCGTGATTCGATTTCGTTCGCGAAGAGTTAGTAGTACCTACCGGAACCCATCGTGGGGGATTGTTTCACACCGACTCTGGCGGATTCGAAACACATGCTGAAATAAGCTAGGGTGCATAGGAAGTACATTCGCGGTGTTTGGCACTCCGTTTCTTTTCGTGCCATGATTTCGTCCGCGTGCCGTTTACTAATGCCATCATAACCCACTACGAAGGAAAGTTTCACAGCGACATGGACGGATTCGAAATGCATGCTGAAATAAGCTAGAGCGTATACGCAATCCATTTGGGGTGTTGGCCGCAGATTCATTTCGTACCTCGAGTTCGTCCGCATGTTGTTTATCATACTAGTCGGAACCTGTTGTCAGGAAAAGTTTCACACCGGCTCACGTAGATTTGAAATGGATGCCAAAATGAGCTTGGGCGGATGTGAAGTCCGCTCGGGGTGTTTGGCACTCAGTTTCATTCATGTCGTGATTCCGTCCGCACGCAGTTTACTGATTCCGTCATATCCCACTGTACAGGGAAGTTTCACACCGCCACCGATGGATTCGAAATGCATGCTAAAATGAGCGAGGGCGTATGAAGTCCATTTGGATGTTGCACGCATTCATTTCGTACGAGTTCGTCCGCATGTTGTTATCATACTAGTGGAACATGTTCAGGAAAAGTTTCACACCGGCTCACGTAGATTTGAAATGGATGCCAAAATGAGCTTGGGCGGATGTGAAGTCCGCTCGGGGTGTTTGGCACTCAGTTTTCATTCGTGTCGTGATTCCGTCCGCACGCAGTTTACTGATTCCATCATATCCCACTGTACAGGGAAGTTTCACACCGCCACGGATGGATTCGAAATGCATGCTAAAATGAGCGAGGGCACATATGAAGTCCATTCAGGATGTTGGCACTCAGTTTCAGCACGTGTCCCAATTTCGTCCCACGTAGCTCATCGTACCAGCTGGAACCTGTTAGGAGAAAAGT